>RCUC01163924.1:0-43943 GCA_003697995.1 Taxidea taxus jeffersonii
AAAGAATTTCTGTTGACAGTCTGGTTATAATATACCTTTTAGACTAGAATCCACTCTAATGCTGTTGCCCTCAAAAGGCATCAACCTGTCATTTACTTTAAGAAGTTCCCGGGACACCCGGGTGGCTCAGTGGGTTAAGCCGCTGCCTTCGGCTCAGGTTGTGATCCCAGGGCCATGGGATCGAGCCCCGCGTCGGGCTCTCTGCTCAGCGGGGAGCCTGCTGCTCCCTCTCTGTCTGCTTCACTGCCTACTTGTGATCTCTGTCTGTCAAATAAATAAATAAAATCTTTAAAAAAAAAAAAAAGAAGAAGTTCCCAACTGGTTATCCCTTCTAGGTACATAATGGAATGAATAAAGGGAATCCATTTTAAATCAAAACCTCAAAAAATCCCAGAGATAAAATTTTATTGAGCATAATCTCACATTCCTCAAAATCACATAAACTGAAGCTATATCCATCATGAGCAAGTGTAAGCAGAAGCAACAAATACCCATAACTAAGTAGCATATTTTTCATATGGAATAATCATATTATGAAAGGCAAATAACACAAAAGAACAGTAGTATAATTTTAATAACATAAGTTAAAATGGATCTTATGACCATAGCCTTTCTAGAGATTGAACATGGAAGTAAATTTACCAGGAGAAAATAACAGTTCTAAACTTTGATGAACACAGTAACATAACTTAAAAATATATAAAACCAGGGGGGAGGAGTCAAGATGGCAGAGAAGTAGCAGGCTGAGATGACATCAGGCAGCAAGAGATCAGCTAGATAGCTTATCAAACCATTGTGAACACCTACAAATCCATCAGGATATCGAGGAGAAGAGCAACAATGGAGTGCAGAACAATGGAGCACAAAATCAGGACTTTTAAAAGTCTGCTCCATGGAGGGACATTGCTCCAGATGCTACATTGGGGTAAAGCCCACGTGGGGTCAGTGTGGCCCCAGGTACCACAGGGTCACAGAAGGATCGAGAGTATCTGAGTGTCACAGAGCTCACAGGTATTAGAGCGGGGAAGCCGGCTACAGAGACAGAGCCGAGGAGTAAGCTCTGAACTCGGATTTACATTGAACTATAATCCATGGCATAGGCCACTGCTCTGTGAGTGGGGTCCCCACAAGATCTGGGGAGACACACCCTGGAAAAGCTCAGGGATCTGCGGTGTTCGGAGACTCCAAGCGGTGCTGTGTGCCAGAGACAGAGACACTTGATCACAGGCTGGGTGAGCTCGGAGCACAGCCAGAGGCCAGGGAGACAGGAATGATTGAGCACTTTTCTCTGAGGGCACACTGAGGAGTGGGGCGCCGAGTTCTCAGCTCCTCCTGGCCAGAGATTGGGAAGCAGCCATTTTCATTCCTGTCCTCTGGAACTCTATGGAAAGTGGAAAGCGTTCAGGGAACAAAAGCTCCCAAAAGGGAACCCCAGCAGATTACTTAGCCTGGCCCCTAGTAAGGGTGGTGCAATTCTGCCTCGGGCAAAGACACTTGAGAATCACTACAACAGGCCCCTCCCCCAGAAGATCAACAAGAAATCCAGCCAAGACCAAGTTCACTTACCAAGGAGCACAGAGGAATTCCAAAGGAGGAGATAGCAAAGCATGGATTCATGGCTTTCTCCCCATGATTCTTTAGTCTTGCAGTTCATTTTTTTTTTAATTTTAATTTTTTCTTCTGCTAAATTCTTTTAACTTTTACCCTTTCCTCTATTAACGTTTTTTAACTAGTTTATCTTAACATAACTTTCATAAAAAAATAATAGTAGCTTTTTTTGAACCTTCATTATTTTAGTCATATTTTATCCTTCATTGTATCTAACTTTATTTTTTGTATACACATAGGGTTTTTTATTCTAAAAAATTTGGGGTATAACTTCTTTTAAGAGATCAAAATATACCCTAAATCTAGCTCTGGGCTTGTTCTACTCTCTAGCCTGGGCAAATTCTCTCCAATTCCTTTTTCTTTATGCTCCCAACCAATTTACTTTATCAACTCCTTTTTCAGAAAATATTTTTTTTTATCTTTATAGACATATTCCATCCCTTCATTGTGTTTACCCTTATATATGTTTTTCATTCTTTAAAAATTTGGGAGGTAGTTTCTTCTAAGAAACCAAAATATTTCCAAAATTAAGTGGGTGACCCTGTTCTAGTCACCAGTCTAATATATACATATATTTTTTTCTTTTTTATATTTTTCTTTATTTGTTTTCTTTTATTAATTTTTTGAACTTCTTTTTATCCTCCTTCTCTCCAGCCCCCCCCCCCACGATTTGGGGGTCTCTTCTGATTTGGTTAAAGCACATTTTCCTGGGATCTTTACCACCCTTCCAGTATTTTATTTGTTCCTTCATATATTCTTATCTGGACAAAATGATAAGGTAGAAAAACTCACCACAAAACAAAACAACAACAACAACAACAACAAAGAGGCAGTTCCAATGCTAGTGATGTAATCAATATGGACATTGGTAATATGTCAGATCTGGAGTTCAGAATGATGATTCTCAAGGTTCTAGCCGGGCTCGAAAAAGGCATGGAAGATATTAGAGAAACTGTCTCCAGAGAAATAAAAGCCCTTTCTGGAGAAATAAAAGAACTAAAACCTAACCAAGTAGAAATCAAAAAAGCTATTAATGAGGTACAATAAAAAATGGAGGCTCTTACTGCTAGGATAAATGAGGCAGAAAAAAGAATTAGTGATATAGAATACCAAATGACAGAGAATAAAAAAGCTGAGCAAAAGAGAGACAAACAAATGCTGGACCACAAGGGGAGAATTTGAGAGATAAGTGACACCATAAGACAAAACAACATTAGAGTAATTGGGATTCCAGAAGAAGAAAGAGAGAGGGAGCAGAAGGTATATTGGAGAGAATTATTGTAGAGAATTCCCCTTATATGGCAAAGGAAACAAGCATTAAAATCCAGGAGGTGCAGAGAAACCCCCTCAAAATTAATAAGAATAGGTCCACACCCTGTCACCTAATAGTAAAATTTACAAGTCTTAGTGACAAAGAGAAAATCCTGAAAGAAGCCTGGGACAAGAAGACTGTAACATAAAATGGTAAAAATATTAGACTGGCAGCAGACTTATCCACAGAGTCCTGGCAGGCCAGAAAGAACTGGCATGAAATATTCAGAGCACTAAACGAGAAAAATATGCAGCCAAGAATACTCTATCCATCTAGGCTATCATAGAAAATAGAAGGAGAGATAAAAAGCTTCCAGGGCAAACAAAAACTAAAGAATTTGCAAACACCAAACCAGCTCTACAGGAAATATTGAAAGGGGTCCTCTAAGCAAACAGAGACCCTAAAAGTAGTAGATCAGAAAGGAACAGAGACAATATACGGTAACAGTCACCTTACAGGCAATACAATGGTACTAAAATCATAACTCACAATAGTTGGCTTGAAGGTAAATGGGCTAAATGCCCCAATCAAAAGACACAGGTATCAGAATGGATAAAAAAAAACAAAACCCATCAATATGCTGCCTATAAAAAATTCATTTTAGACCAAAAAACACCTCCAGATTTAAAGTGAGGGGGTGGAAAACAATGTACCATTCTAATGGACATCAGAAGAAAGCTGGGGTGGCAATCCTTATATCAGATCAATTAGATTTTATGCCAAAAACTATAATAAGAGATGAGGAAGGACACTATATCATACTCAAAAGGTCTGTCCAACAAGAAGATCTAACAATTTAAAATATCTATGCCCCTAACATGGGAGCAGCCAACTATATAAAACAATTAATAACAAAATCAAAGAAACACATTGACAAGAATACAGTAATAGTAGGGGACCTTAACACTTCCCTCCCTGAAATGGATAGATCATCCAAGCAAAAGATCCACAAGGAAATAAAGGCCTTAAATGACACACTGGACCAGAGGGACATCAGTTATATTCAGAACATTCCATCCCAAAGGAACAGAATACACAATCTTCTCTAGTGCACATGGAATATTCTCCAGAATAGATCAAATCCTGGGTCTTAAGTCAGGTCTCAACTGGTATCAAAAGATTGGGATCATTCCCTGCATATTTTCAAACCACAATGCTCTGAAGCTAGAACTCAATCACAAGAGGAAATTTGGAAAGAACCCAAATACATGGAGACTAAACAGCATCCTTCTAAAGAATGAATGGGTCAACCAGGAAATTAAAGAAGAATTGAAAAAATCATGGAAACAAATGAAAATGAAAACACAACGGTTCAAAATCTGTGGGACACAGCAAAGGCAATCCTGAGAGGAAAATATATAGTGATACAAGCCTTTCTTAAAAAACAATAAAGGTCTCAAATAAACAACCTAATCTTACACCTAAAGGAGCTGGAGAAAGAACAACAAAGAAAGCCTAAACCCAGCAGGAGAAGAGAAATTAATAAAGATCAAAGCAGAAATCAATGAAATAGAAACAACAACAACAAAACAAAACAAAACAAAAAACAATAGAACAAATCAAAGAAACTAGGTTCTGGTTCTTTGAAAGAATTAATAAGATTGATAAACCCCTGGCCAGACTTATCAAAAAGAAAAGAGAAAGGACCCAAATATATAAAATCATGAATGAAAGAGGACAGATCATAACCAACACCAAAGAAATACAAACAATTATAAGAACATATTATGAACAACTCTATGCCAACAAATTCGACAATCTGGAAGAAATGGATGCTTTCCTAGAGACATATAAACTGCCAAAACTGAACCAGGAAGAAACAGAAAACCTGAATAGGCCCATAACCAGTAAGGAGATTGAAACAGTCATCAAAAATCTCCAAACAAACAAAAGCCCAGGGCCAGACGGCTTCCCAGGGGAATTCTACCAAACACTTAAAGAAGAATTAATTCCTATTCCTCTGAAAATGTTCCAAAAAATAGAAATGGAAGGAAAACTTCCAAACTCATTTTATGAGGCCAGCATCACCTTGATCCCAAAACCAGACAAGGATCCCATCAGAAGAGAATTACAGACTAATATCCTTGATGAACACAGATGCGAAAATTCTCACCAAATTACTAGCCAATAGGATCCAACAGTACATTAAAGGAATTATTCACCACGAATAAAAGGGATTCATTCCAGGGCTGCAAGGTAGGTTCAACATCTACAAATCGATCAATGTGATACAATACATTAATAAAAGAGAGAACAAGAACCATACGATACTCTCAATAGATGCTGAAAAAGCATTTGACAAAGTACAGCATCCCTTCCTGATCAAAACCCTTCAAAGTGTAGGGATAGAGGGCACATACCTCAATGTTATCAAAGCCATCTATGAATAAC
This sequence comes from Taxidea taxus jeffersonii, assembly GCA_003697995.1. Lineage (NCBI taxonomy): Eukaryota > Metazoa > Chordata > Mammalia > Carnivora > Mustelidae > Taxidea > Taxidea taxus. The sequence continues at coordinate 5,312 of RCUC01163924.1, forward strand.
CCACCCCAAATACCATTCTCAATGGAGAAAAAGTGAGAGCTTTTCTGCTAAGGTCAGGAATGCAGCAGGGATATCCATTATCACCACTGCTATTCAACATAGTACTAGAAGTCCTAGCCTCAGCAACCAGATAACAAAAATAAATTAAAGGCATCCATATCGGCAATGAAGAAGTCAAACTATCACTCTTTGCAGATGATATGATACTATATGTGGAAAACCCAAAAGACTCCACTCCAAATCTGCTAGAACTTGTACAGGAATTCAGTAAAATGTCAGGACATAAAATCAATGCACATAAATCAGTTACATTTCTTTACACCAACAATAAGACAGAAGAAAGAGAAATTAAGGAGTCAATCCCATTTACAATTGCACCCAAAACCATAAGATACCTAGGAATAAACCTAACCAAAGAGGCAAAGAATCTATACTCAGAAAACTATACTCATGAGAGAAATTGAGGAAGACACAAAGAAATGGAAAAATATTCCATGGTCATGGATTGGTAGATCAAATATTATGAAAATGTCTATGCTACCTAAAGCAATCTACCTTTTAATGCAATCCCTATCAAAATCCCATCCATTTTTTTCAAAGAAATGGAACAAATAATCGTAAAGTGTATGTGGAACCAGAAAAGACCTCGAGTAGCCAAAGGAATTTTGAAAAAGAAAGGCAAAGTTGGTGGCATCACAATTCTAGACTCCAAGCTCTATTACAAAGCTGACATCCTCAAGACAGTATGGTGCTGGCACAAAAACAGACACATGGATCAATGTGACAGAATAGAGAGCCCAGAAATAGACCCTCAACTCTATGGTCAACTAATCTTTGACAAAGTAGGAAAGAATTTCCAATGGAAAAAAAGACAGCTTCTTCACCAAATGGTGTTGGGAAAATTGGACAACCACATGCAGAAAAACAAAATCGGACCATTTCCTTAAATCACACATGAAAATAGACTCAAAATGGATGAAGGACCTCAATGTGAGAAAGGAATCCATCAAAATCTTTGAGGAGAACACAGGCAGCAACCTCTTCGACCTCAGCCGCAGCAACTTCTTCCTAGGAACAACGCCAAAGGCAAGGGAAGCAAGGGCAAAAATGAAGTATTGGGATTTCATCAAGATCAAAAGCTTTTGCACAGCAAAGGAAACAGTCAACAAAACCAAAAGACAACTGACAGAATGGGAAAAGATATTTGCAAACAACATATCGGATAAAGGGCTAGTATCCAACATCTGTAAAGAGCTTAACAAACTCAACACCCAAAGAACAAATAATCCAGTCAAGAAATGGTCAGAGGACATGAACAGACATTTCTGAAAAGAAGACATCCAGATGGCCAAGAGACACATGAAAAAGTGTTCCACATCACTGGGCATCAGGGAAATACAAATCAAAACCACAATGAGATACCACCTCACACCTATCAGAATGGCTAAAATTAAGAAGTCAGGAAATGACAGATGCTGGCGAGGCTGCGGAGAAAGGGGAACCATCCTACACTGTTGGAGAGAATGCAAGCTGGTGCAACCACTCTGGAAAACAGCATGGAGGTTCCTCAAAAAATTGAAAATAGAGCTACCTCATGACCCAGCAATTGCACTACTGGGTATTTACCCTAAAGATACAAACGTAGTGATCCGAAGGGGTACGTGCATCCGAATGTCTATAGCAGCAATGTCCACAATAGCCAAACTATGGAAAGAACCTAGCTGTCCATCAACAGATGAATGGATAATATATACAATGGAAAACTATGCCAGCATCAAAAGAAATGAAATCTTCCATTTGTGAAGATGTGGATGGAACTAGAGCTATTATGCTTAGCGAAATAAGTCAATCAGAGAAAGACCACTGTCATATGATCTCCCTGATATGAGGAAGTGGAGATGCTACATGGGGGGTTTGGGAGTTAGGAAAAGAATAAATGAAACAAGATGGGATCGGGAGGGAGAGACTCTTAATCTCACAAGACAAACTGAGGGTTGCTAGGGGAAGGGGAGTTGGGAGAAGGTGGTGGGGTTATGGACATTGTGGAGGGTATGTGCTATGGTGAGTGCTGTGAAGTGTGTAAACCTGGCGATTCACAGACCTGTACCCCTGAGGCTAATGATACATTATATGTTTATAAAAAATAAAAATTAAAAAAAGAAAAAATATATATACATATATACATATGTATATATATATATATAATCAAAAGTGATTGAAATACAAGGAAGAATTAACATATTATAATTCTTTGGAGAGATTTTAATACATTCATCTTCAAAATTGATAGTAAATATATGGAAGTTTTTTTAAATTAAGTTTTTCACTTTAATTCTAGTATAGTAAACACACAGTATTAGTTTCAGATGCACAATATAGCAATTGAACATTTCTATACATTATGTAGTATTCATCAGGATAAGTGTACTCTTAATCCCTTTTACCTCTTTCACCCATCCCCCCACCCTTCTTCCTTCTGGTAACCATCAGTGTATTCTTTACATTAAAAGTCTGTATTTTGGTTTGTTGCTGTCTCTCTTTTTTTTTTTTTCCCCTTGCCCACTTGTTTTGTTTGTTAAATTCCACATGTGAGTGAAATCGTATATTTGTCTCATACTTGTCTCCGACTGGCTTTCTAGTAAAATGTATGGAAGATTTGCACCACATAAATTACAAGGCGAAATAGTAATTTCTGCTCTAAAGCAGCATATGTCCTAACAATCTTTTTGTTCTGTAAAAATATACACACAAAAATACAGCAAGACTTCTGAGAAAGGGAGAATTGGAGAGGATGGTACACAACTATGTGTCTTTATAAAAAACTCACAAAGCAAAAAAAAAAAAAAAAAAAAAGTTAAGACTCCAGGGAATAATTTGGATAGCCCATGGAGACGTGTTTATGTCAACAGATGCTGTCACAGTGATTACTAAAAATGTACCAAAACAATAGAGTAGTTATGATGGCAAAACTTGATTTGGACCACGGCTGGTGGTTGCTGAGACAAGATAGATGGAAAGGAGCATGAGCCAGCGTGCTCCTGTTAGGATGATCACAGGCAGTATGGCAGTGAACAAGAGCCAAGCACAGCAAGAGCAGGGAGTGTGCCTCTCTGGGATGGAGCCCAGAAAGCCAGTGTCTAGGATGGGACACTGTTCCCATCATCTTAAGGTAGATGATGAAATGCTCTTCCTGATGGTATAGCAGCAGTGTTGAACATTTTTCTATTTCCTCATAAAGACCATTATTCTGCTATCATTTGACCTCATTTTGTCTAGGATGTGTTATACGTGAATGAATCAACACAATTTTTATGCTATTCCAGAATAATTGTCCTATTAATGTATCATATGTAAGTGAATTTGCTTTACAGAAACACATGTTGTGGTGTAACAGGCTGCACATAGAATATTGCACTGAGTGATTGGCGAAAACATCTTCCTTTCAAATCACCTCCATGAAACAAGTGTGGGTATCACATAGACTATATTCTCTGACTACAGCATAATTAACACACGAATTCAACAATAACAAAAACAAAGTCATTAAAACCTCCATATATTTGAAAATGAAAATATTGGAGATTAATTTTAATCTCCTAAGTAACTCATAGTTCAAGAAGAAATCATCATGGAAATGCATGCATATGTATACAAAATTATAAAATAGAAATGACTAAATATAAAAATGTGTGCACAGAGAAACATACAACCATTAATGCATTTATTGAAGAAGAAATCCAAGACTAAAGATTATTTTAAATATTAAGAAAAGTGCAATAAGAAAGAAATCATAAAAATAATTATAATGGAAATCTGAGATACAATAGAGATCAGTGAAGCTCAGTTGTGAAAATGGAAAAGCTCAAAAAAATAAAAGACTAATACAAAAATTACAAAAAATCTTAATACAAGGTTTTCCACTTCTGCTATCCCTCCCCACCACACACACACATACAACAAAAACTTAACCAATTATAAGAACGTGTATTCAAAGGCAGCAAAAGAGAGCTAATGATAAAGGAAGGATCTGAGAGAGAATAGCAGTCCAGCAATGTGTGCTGTGTTCTTGGCCCACTTTTCCTCTGTATTTTCCAATTTGGGAGAAATCTGACAGCTTTGTGGCACTATGGGGATAGTAATTTGAAGCTAGTGCTTACCGAGTGTTAGGACCTTAAAAAGCCACATGTTAAGAGTAAGAATAAACCTGAAGTAGACAATTCCTCACTAGGCACTGCTGCTCAGTCTCAAGTGATCTCCAATGCCAAAGTTAGCTTAAATGGTCCTTGGAGTGCTTGTGTCTCCAGGTACAGACAGAAGCAAATGTATCTCTTCTCTGGAGGCAGATAACATCATCCTAGACTGCCAATTATTTCTGTAGATACCCTTTCAGGTACAATGTTCTGCATGCAATAGAAATTACTCACCAACAGGAGGAGGAGGTAAGAAAACATGAATGAAAATTGCAGAAACTGAGAAATAAGTCAACAGTGGTTTTAGTAATTGGGGTTATCAGAAGCAGACCCTTAAACTCATAGTACATTAAAAATTTATATAAAATTGCAAAATTCCTGAATAGATTTTTAGAACTAACTCAAAATAAAACAAACAAGCTAACAAATAATTGGAAGAGATATTAATGGGAGTGGCAATAAAAAATGACCCACTAATTGGTACAGGTTTCTTTTGAGGGTAATAAAAATGTTCTGGAATTAGATACTAGTCATAGGTTAGCCTTTTGAATACATTGAAAACCCCTGAACTGTATACTTAACAGACTAGAAATGTTAAATATCTTCCCAGAGTCAGGATAGTCTAACATGTAAGTTTCACCAGTTATTTGATCTTTTTTCCAGCTTTATTGTTGCAATATTACATTGTATAAGTTAAAGGTTTGTGATATGATGATTTGATACATGTGTATAATGTAAAATGATTACCACAATGAGGTCAATTAACACATATATCACCTTACATAATTACTATTTTTTTTCTTTGTAACAGCAGCATTTAAGATCCACTCCCTTAAGAACTTTCAAATATACATTATTGTAGTCACCATGTTGTACACTAGATCCCCTAAACTTACTTATCTTACAGTGGGAATTTGTACCCTTTGAATCACATCTCCTTATTTCCTCCGTATCTCGCCGCTGGCAACCACCAATCTACTCTGTTTCTAAAAGATCAGCTTTTTCAGATTCCACATAGAAGTGAGGTAATACATTTGTCTTTTCTGTCTGACTTACTTGATTAACATAATTTCCTTTATGTTCATCTATGTTGTTACAAAAGAGAGTCTTCCCTCCTTTTTAATGGCTGACAGATTCTATTACAGAAACACACAAACTTAGGTTGTTTCTGTCTTAGTTATTGTAAATGCTGCAGTGAACACGAGGAGTACAAATATCTTTTTGAGGTATTAATTTCATTTCTTCTGGATATGTACCCAGACATGGGATCACAGGATCATAATGCTAATTCTATTTTTAATTTTTGAAGAAACCCACACTGTTTTCATAGTGGATATACCAATTTACATTCCAAACAACAGTGTAGAGGTGTTCCCTTTTTCCACATCTTTGCCATCATTTATCTGTCTTTTTGAGAATCATCATTCTTAAGAGGGGTAAGATGATATCTCATTGGTTTTGATTTGCATTTCCATAATGATTAATAATGTTGAACACTTTTTTAATATACTTGTTGGCCATTTGGATGTCTTCTCTGAAAAAAATATCTAATCAGGTCCTTTGCCCATTTTGCAGTCATATTATTACTTTTGTTGTTATCAAGCTGTCTGAGTTTCTTATATATTTTGGATATTATACCCTTATCAGATACATAGTTCAGAAATATTTTCTCCCATTCCATAATTGGCCTTTCTATTTTATTGACTGTTTCTGTTGCTGTGTGAAAGCTCATTAGTTTGAGGTAGCACCGCCTACTCATATTTTTGCTTTCATTGCATGTGTTTTTGGTATAAAAAAAATACTGCTAAGTCCAATTTTAAGGTGATTTTTCCCTATATATTCTTCTACAGGGCTTATGGTTTCATGTCTGATGTTTAAATCCTTAATCCATTTCAAGTTTCAGTGAGTGGTGTAAGATTAGGGTCCAGTTTTCCCAACACCACTTATTGAATAAACCATCCTCTCTTCATTTGGTATTCTTAGGTTTCTTGCCAAATCTTAGTTGACATTATATGCATTATTTCTGACCTCTGTATTCTGTTTCACTGGTCTATTGATTGTATGCCAGTACTATATGTTTTGATTACTATAGGTTTGCAGTATGGTTTGAAATCAGAAAGCCCAATGCCTCCAGCTTTATCATTTTGCAAAACTGCTTTGGTCTTTTGTGGCTCTGCATAAATTTAAGGATTGTTTTTTTTTTCTATTTCTGTGAAAAATGCTTTTGTAATTTTGACAAGAATTGCATTGAATCTACAGACGGCTTTCGGTAGTATAGACATTTTAACAATATTATTTCTTCCACTCCATGAACATAGGGTGTCTTTTCATTTGTTTGTATCTTCTTCAATCTCTTTTATCAATGTAATAGTTTTCCATGTACACATTTGTCACCACTTTGATTAAATTTATTCCAAAATATATTTTTTAAAGTTTTTTTTTTATTTGACATACAGAGAATACAAGTAGGCAGAGAGAGAGTTGGGGAAGCAGGCTCCCTGCTGAGCAGCGAGCCCAATGTGGGTCTCAATCCCAGGACCCTGGGATCATGACCTAAGCTGAAGGCAGAGGCTTTAACCCACTGAGCCACCCAGGCGCCCCTATTCCAAAATATTTTATTGATGATTTTATTTTGATGCTATTATGAGTGGGGCTATCTTATTGTTTTAAAATATTTAATTTATTTATGTATTTGAGAGAAATTATTCATTTATTTATTTGAGAAAGAGTGGGGGAAGGGCAGGGTGAGATGGAGAGAGGGAAACTCAAGCATACTCAGCTTTGAGTGTGGAACACGACACAGGGCTCAGTCTCACAACCCTGAGATCATGACTTCAGCTGAAAACAAGAGTCAGATGCTCAGCTGACTACATCACACAGGCATCCCAGAGATTATTTTCTTTTTCTTATTGTATGTAGTTTGTTGTCAGTGAATAAAAAGGAAATTGATTTTTGTATGTTGATTTTGTATCCTGCAAATTTAATGAATTAATTGAATAGTTTTGATAGCTTTTTGTTTTGTTTTGTTTTGTTTTGTTTTAATTTTTTTTTTACTTTATTTAAGCTTTATTTAAACATATGATGTAATCCCACCACCCTCACCCAACCCCTCTTCCCCCCACCCCCCTCAGTTTGTTTTATGACATTAAGAGTCTCTTTTGGTTTTTCTCCCTCCCGATCCCATCTTCTTTCATTTTTACTTTTCCTACCACCTTAACTCCCACCCCCGTTGCATCTCTACTTCCTCATATCAGGGAGATCATGTGGTAGTTGTCTTTCTCCAGTTGACTTATTTCGCTAAGCATAATACTCTCTAGTTCCATCCATGTCATCGCAAATGGTAAGATTTCATTTCTTTTGATGGCTGCATAGTATTCCATCATATATATATACCACATCTTCTTTATCCATTCATCTGTTGATGGACATCTAGGTTCTTTCCATAACTTGGCTATTGTGGACATTGCTGCTATAAACATTCGGGTACACGTGCCCCTTTGGATCACTACGTTTATATCTTTAGGGTAAATACCCAGTAGTGCAATTGCTGGGTCATAAGGTAGCTCTATTTTCAATTTTTTGAGGAACCTCCATGCTGTTTTCCAGAGTGGTTGCACCAGCTTGCATTCCCACCAACAGTGTAGGAGGGTTCCCCTTTCTCCACATCCTCGCCAGCATCTGTCATTTCCTGACTTGTTCATTTTAGCCATTCTGACTGGTGTGAGGTGGTATCTCATTGTGGTTTTGATTTGTATTTCCCTGATGCCCAGTGATGTGGAGCACTTTTTCATGTGTCTGTTGGCCATCTGGATGTCTTCTTTGCAGAAATGTCTGTTCATGTCCTCTGCCCATTTCTTGATTGGATTATTTGTTCTTTGGGTGTTGAGTTTGCTAAGCTCTTTGTAGATTTTAGATACTAGCCCTTTATCTGATATGTCATTTGCAAATATCTTTTCCCACTCTGTCAGTTGTCTTTTGGTTTTGTTGACTGTTTCCTTTGCTGTGCAAAAGCTTTTGATCTTGATGAAGTCCCAATAGTTCATTTTTTCCCTTGCTTCCCTTGCCTTTGGCGTTGTTCCTAGGAAGAAGTTGCTGCGGCTGAGGTCGAAGAGGTTGCTGCCTGTGTTCTCCTCAAGGATTTTGATGGATTCCTTTCTCACATTGAGGTCCTTCATCCATTTTGAGTCTATTTTCGTGTGTGGTTTAAGGGAATGGTCCAATTTCATTTTTCTGCATGTGGCTGTCCAATTTTCCCAACACCATTTGTTGAAGAGGCTGTCTTTTTTCCATTGGATGTTCTTTCCTGCTTTGTCGAAGATTAGTTGACCATAGAGTTGAGGGTCTATTTCTGGGCTCTCTATTCTGTTCCATTGATCTATGTGTCTGTTTTTGTGCCAGTACCATACTGTCTTAATGATGACAGCTTTGTAGTAGAGCTTGAAGTCGGGAATTGTGATGCCACCAACTTTGGTTTTCTTTTTCAATATTCCTTTGGCTATTCGAGGTCTTTTCTGGTTCCATATAAATTTTAGGATTATTTGTTCCATTTCTTTGAAAAAATTGGATGGAATTTTGATAGGCATTGCATTAAATGTGTAGATAGCTTTAGGTAGCATAGACATTTTCACAATGTTTATTCTTCCAATCCATGAGCATGGAACATTTTCCATTTCTTTGTGTCTTCCTCAATGTCTTTCCTGAGTACTTTATAGTTTTCTGAGTATAGATTCTTTGCCTCTTTGGTTAGGTTTATTCCTAGGTATCTTATGGTTTTGGGTGTAATTGTAAATGGGATTGACTCCTTAATTTCTCTTTCTTCTGTCTTGTTGTTGGTGTAAAGAAATGCAACTGATTTCTGTGCATTGATTTTATATCCTGACACTTTACTGAATTCCTGTACAAGCTCTAGCAGTTTTGGAGTGGAGCCTTTTGGGTTTTCCACATATAGTATCATATCATCTGCAAAGAGCGATAGTTTGACTTCTTCTTTGCCGATTTGGATAGCTTTTTGTTGGAGTCTCTGATTTTCTATATATGAGATGATACATCTGAAAGCATAATTTTACATCTTTCTAATTTAGTTACCATTTCTTTCTTTATTTTTCCTAATTGCTTTACCTAAGATTTTCACTAATATGCTGAATAGGAATAATGAGGGCCTTGCTCCTGATCTTGGTCCTGATCTTCTGATCTTACAGGAAAATGTTTCAACTTTTCACCATTAGCTATGATGACAGTTTTGGGCTTGCCATATATGGTTTTGATTACATTGAGATATATTTCTTCTATACACTCTTTGTTAATAGTTTTTATCATGAAAGGATATTTAATTTTGTTAAAGGCTCTTTCTGCATTTATTGAGATGATCATATATCTTTATTTTCACTTTATCAATGAGAAGTATCACATTTATCGATTAAATATGTTGAGCCATTCTTGTTTCACAGAGGTAAATCCCACTTGATCATGGTGTATGATTCTTTTTACATGTTGCTGAATTCAATTTGTTATCATTTTGTTGAGGACTTTTTTTCTATATTCATGATAGATATTAGCCATTAGCTTTCTTTTTTTACAGTGTTCTTCTCTGGTTTTTGTATTAGTATAATGCTGTCCTCCTTGTTAAATAAATTTGGGAGTAGTTTAACTTCTTCAATTTTTGGAAGAATTTGAGAAGATTTGGTATTAATTATTCTTTAATTTATTTGTTTGTTTTTTGTTGTTGTTGTTTTTAGAATTCACCTTGAAGACATCTGGTGCTCTGCTTCTCTTTTGGGGGAAATTTTTTGATTACTGATTCAGTCTTCTTGTTTGTTATTGGTCTGTTCAGATTTTCTATTTATTCATAATTCAGTGTTGGTAAGTTCTATGTTTCTAGGGATTCATCCCTAGATTTCTTATAGGTCTTCCAATTTGTTGGCTTATTGTATATTCATTGTAGTATATTATGACCTTTTGTATTTCTGTGGTATCACCTGTAAATGATATGGGAGAGCTAGGTTCTTGTCTTCTAGAGTTGAAGAATGAATCTAATGGACAAAGAGTAAGCAAAGCAATAGAAGTTTACTAAGCAAGGACAGAAAAAGCTATCAGAGGTGAGAGGGCTCCTGACAGGGTTGCCACTGAAGGCTTTTAGGGATGATCTTTTATAGAAAGCTAGCCAGGGAACTTAAATCATTTAACATCTCTCCCTGGGGTCCAGGGGAAAGAATAAATAAGGGACAGACAGGGCTAGGTAGGGAGAGATAGATAAGGGGCCAAGGATCAGGCTCACAAAATTCAAAATGTGGGAGATGAAAGGAAACCAGAGATAAGGGAACAAACCAGACCACCCTGTCCTAGGTGTCAGAGGTAAGGTCTTGTTAGAACAGCTACTTGTGACCAAACAAGAATTACCAGATGCAAAAAGAAAGTAAAGCATTGAAGGTGTTATCACTAGTCCTTACTCAATGGTACTATCAAGAGAGATGTAGAGGCTAGCTTCAGACAAATACACATTAGCAGTAGCCATGGGATCCTGGGACAGCAGTGACAGAGGCCACAGCTAGCTATTGGTATGGATGTAGGCTGCAGTGGGAAGAGGTTGAGGGAACAGGAAGAGACTCAGGCAACTGATGTCTGCAGTCACAAAAACTATGTATAAAAACTTTATTAGCAAAATCTGCAGGGCATCCATGAAGGCTGTGCCAGCCATTGGTTTTCTCAGTGATAAAAGCTGATATGGTCACCTGTGGAATAGACTTCTGGGGTCCAAGGCAATGCTTTCAGTGATGACAGCTGGGGTATCTGCAGCATTGGCAAGAGCTGTGGAGCAGTTGTGAAAGCTGCTGGAGTCTTCTGCAGAGCAAACCACTGAGAATTGCAGGTTCTCCTACTGAGTGGCTCATACTGGTAACCCCAACCCTCGTTCCTTATTCTAACCATCTTTAGCGGTCTCAGCTTTGCCTATTTCTTGGTGTGGTAAACTGACACAGGTCCTTTGTGTAGTTCCTTGAAAGGCTGGGGTAGCTGGTCACTCAACCCATTCTCCTTTTCTTGGAGAGGAGAACTCTCTTAAACAGAGGAATTCCATCTTGGTGCTGAGTAGTGTCAGCCTGGGGGACGGGGCGATGCAAGAAAATGAATCCATTCTTGCTAAACCTTTTGTATTATTATTCTGTTATTTTGTTCCACTGTATTACTAAACTTTTTTAACTGGACTTCTGAGCTCTCTTAGAGTTATTTTCATTTGTTGGTAGGTATCTAATTGTTGTTCTTTATGGGGAAGCAGAGGCTGAGTCTTCTGCTCTGCCATCTTGATGACATCACTGTCCCTAGATCATTTCAATCTAATGCAAAACTTTTCAGAGATCAAAAAAGAAAGAAAACTCCTAGTTCAGTATTATTAATTATTCTATATGACTAATATAACTGGATAAGACAATTAGAAAATGAGAGTGAGATGAATGGGAAAAATATCAATTTTACTCAAATACAGAGATGCAAATGGATTACATAAAAATTAACAAATGGAATGCAGTACAAACCATAATCATTACATTATTGAGTTTATTATAGAAGAGAAAGATGTGTTTCACATTAGAAAATCAATTAATGAAATGCACCTCCTAAAGGAACTTAAGAAAACTGTCATCCCATTAAATGCAAAGAAATACTTTTGTGAAATGTAGCTACCATTCATCAAGAATAAAGAAAATGTGAACAAAAAACACTAAAATAAAACAACATTAAAAATTATTTTTGGTTAAGTGAAGTGTGTTTTTGAAAAATACAGCAAAGATTGTCTTCAATAAATGGACAATACTTTTTAAAAACCCATGTAAATTCAACAGCATTTTTAATTTCAGTACTTCTTTCAGTATTGCACTAATAGCCTTGACACATAAAAATAGTAATAGTATGAACATATAAGGAATGAAGAAGTAGAATAAAATACTGCTACTATTTGCATATGGGGTATTTATTTGTCTACGTAGACACACCCTTTAATCTCAAATTATTAAACCAAGAAACTATCAAAATTATTATGTATAAGAAAAATTCATGTTAATGTGTGATATTTCTATACAACAGGAAGAAGCATTTTGATAATGTAATAAAATACAAATTCCTTAAAATGCCAAAATTACAAAATAAGCAGTATAGTAAGTGAAACAACATTTACAAGACTTGCATGTAAAAATATATAAAGCAATAAAATTCATTGCAGAAAACCCAGATAGTTAAGAGAAATATCACATTAATGGAAATGATACTGTTTTAAGCATATCGAGTCTACTTAAATTGATTTAAATATTTAAAGCAAGGGAAAGTGCTATGTAGTGAACACAGGTTTTCAAAGAGTATCATACTTAGACTTAGGCAAAATGTGTCCATTTACAGATCCCAGACTTTGTAGAATTCCACACATCACAAATACAAATACTTTTGTTGTAGTACATCTGGCTTCTCTGTCATGCAGGTTCCTTAACTCAGTTTTTACATGGTAAGACTCACAACCCTAAATATGGATCTAGTAATTAATACAATTCAGGCTCCAGAGAAGCTTTCTCAGTATCTAATATTCTAAATCCATAAAACGAAAGTGTGTTTTTTTTTTTTTCTGAATGCCATAAATGTTTGTTGTTTGGACTACATAAAAAACAAGGAGACTTTTTAATAGTGAAGTGCTTTAGATAAGAGAAATAAATTAAGTAACATGTCAGATACTTTTTAAGTGCATGAGTGCAGTATGTTTTTGCATAACAAAATACGATTACTCAGTAGAGCCAAACGATCATTTTGTTTTCTTTCTGCTCTAACTTATGGTTCCTGGAATATTCACAAGTTAGCATAGCATTTGCAACAGTTACAGCTGACTGTTGAAGATATTTTGCAGTATTAAAAAACTTTGTATTACTATTAGGTATTTTCATATGTGTGCCTAGACATGTATGCATGAAACATGACACTAATTTACTCCTTAAATATATGAACACCGAAATGTAAGATTGTAAATAGTGTTATTTTATTAAAAATGATAAAATTTTAAAGTTTCACTTTAAGCAATTTAATATTAAATTTTTATATGCATTCATTTTTAAATAATACTTTATCATTTAATGTAATAGATGGTTTTGAATATTTTCAAAATATAATTAGTAAAATATTTGAGGGGCAGTTTGGTTAGCATGTAAAAATCTGGAAGTTGTCACTCCATTTTTTATGAGATAATACTGACGAAACTGAAAAACAGTGACTTTTATTGTATTCATCAGAGAAATGACTGTAGGGTACATCACCACACCAAAATTTGAAGACATTAAATCAAGAAAATGATATCCCAAATATGCTCATGTTAGACAGAAAGTCCTAGAACTATAAACTGGTAGGGACAATTAACTGACAATGTTATCAAATTGGCAGAGTTCATAAGGTGAAAATAAACTATACCTTTGAGAAAAACTTGTAAAGTTACAGCCCAGAAACAAAGGAATGAGCTGTCACTATTAGATTGTAGACTGTTGCTCATCCTTCCTACTTTATCAGTACACTAACAGGACTCCAGTAAAGTCATTGTAGATTACACTTGAAAGAGCTGCAAGACACAAACTCTCTGAGGAGGAGTATACAGAGAAAGCAAAAGCCAAGAGATAAAGGAGAAAGACGAAAAGCTTAGGAATTGAAGCCTCTGACCATCATAGTTAAAAACAGGATTTAAAAAGCCCAATTGTTAGGAAATTAATACATATATTAACGTGTAAGGCCAATTTATCCTCAGTCCTTATTATTGAATAAAATATGTGCAGCTTTCAACAAAAATTATAAACAATAACAACACAAACAAATAAAATTAAAGAAATTATGCAAAGCAAAACACAATGTGGGACCAAATCGACAGAATGTTCAATTGCAAGAGTGAACTTTAGGGTAAACTTTAAACAGTGGGTGATTATGATGTGTCAATATAGGTTCATCAGTTGTAAAAAAATGTACCACTCAGGTGGGGATGTTGATAATGGCAGAGGCTGTGTCAGTACGGGTCCAAGGGGTATGTGAGAAATCTCTGTATCTTCCTTTCAGATTTTCTGTGAACTAAAACTGCTCTAAGAAAATAAAATCTTAGTAAGACAAAACAAAAGTTGTCAAGAGACAAATTAAGCAGTAGAAATAGAATCAGATATGGTATAGATTTTAGAATTATCAGGGGGAGAATTAAAAATGCTGTTAAGTCTCTAATAGAAAAAGAAATAGATAATAGAAAATAACAGATGTAACAAAATCAGAGAGATAAATCACTAAAAAGGAATTTAAGAAGAAATGTTAGAAATCTAAAACACTTGGGGCACCTGAGTGGCTGACAGTTAAGTGTCTACCTTTGGCTCAGGTCATGATTCCCCAGTTCTGGGATGAAGCCCTATTTTAATAACATCTTTTTAAAAAATTTAAAATTTTTTAAAAAGATTTTATTTATTTATTTGACAGACAGAGATCACAAGTAGGCAGAGAGTCAGGCAGAGAGAGGGGGAAGCAGGCTCCCTGCTGAGCAGAGAGCCCAATGTGGGGCTCGATCCCAGGACCCTGAGATCATGACCCAAGCCGAAGGCAGGGGCTTAACCCACTGAGCCACCCAGGTGCCCCCAAATCTTAAAAAAAATAAATAAATCTGAAACACTCTAAGGGAAACAACAAATACCTTTGTTGTTCAATTTTGTAGACTTGGCATAGACAAAGAATGTCACCCAACTTAAATGCAAAAGGGAAAGAAAAAGAGTGAAAAAAAAGCAATAAAACATCCAAGAAATATGGGACAGTTTCAAAAGATATCATATATAAATGCTTGAAGAATTTGAAGAAGATTAAAGAAAGAACAGAGTAAAGGAAATATTGGAAGTAATAATAATTGAGAACTTTCCAAAACAACAGATACCAAACATAAATCCAGGGTGAATAGGCAACACCAAGCATCATAAATGCCAAAATTATCTATATCTAATAATATTATATTTAATGTAGAAAACCAGAAGCAAAGATAAAATATTGAAATAAGCCAGGGAAAGAAACACTTTACCAATAGAGGATTGAAGATAAAAAAATGCAGCAAACTTTTCATCAGAAATTATGCAAGTAAGAAGAGAAAGGAGTGAAATATTTAAAATACTTAAGGAAAAATTTCCACCAAGTTAGAATTCTATATCTGGTAAAACTATTCTTCAAAGTGTTAAGATAAATAAAGCATTTCTTAGAAAAACTCAAACTGAAGGAATTCATCACTGGCAGACATGTCCTGGAATGAATGTTTAAAAGAAGTTCTTCAGGGAGAAGGAAAATGATATAACACAGAAACTCAGGTGTCATAAAAATAAAGAACACAGGAGAAAGGATAAATGAAGATACAATAGATAATTTATTTTTCTTATTCTTAATTGAAAACATAACTATTTAAAGTATTAATAGATCAATTCACAAGGTGATTATATCATATGGTTAAGTTGAATGACAATGCCATAATGAATGTAGCGGAAGAATGGGGTATACTCTCTTACAAGATACATTCATGGCAAGTTAAACAATATAGTGTTACCTGAAGATGTGCTTAGATTAGGTAGAATTATACATTGCAAACACTACTACTGATTTTAAAACATATAGTGAATGTACTTAGAAAAGAGATAAAAACGGAATTATAGAAAGGTCAATTCAAATCAGAGAAGGTGGAAAGAAGAAAATAAAAATAAGTACAAAAACTGAAAATGGGTAAACATGGCAAATATTAATCTAATAATTATTTTGAATACCAATTGTCTAAATGCATCAGTTAAAAAACAGAGCTTCAGAATAGTGCGGAAGGAAAAAAAAAACACAACCGAATGTTGTTGTGTTGTGTACCAGGAAACACTTTAAATGCAAGTAATCTGATTGGGTACACTTAAAAGTATGGAGAAAGATATATTAACACTAACAAAAAGAAAGCTGGAGCAGCAATATAAATGTCAGGGAAAAAGACTCTTCCAAACAAGATAGAGTAACAGGAACAATAGTTTTACAGGAAGACCTTGAAATCTTTTAATATGTACACAACTAACTAGATGTCAAAATATGTGAGGCAAAAACTGATGGGTCTGAAAGAAAAATACACAGAAATATGATTATGATTGGAGACTTCATCATCCCTCTTTTAGCAACTGACAGATCAAACAGGCAGAAAGTCAGCATAATTGATCTGAATGGCACCATAAATCAATTTTTTCTAATTGATATTTCAAAAATTATTTAGCCAGTGAAAGCAGAATAAATATTCTTCTCATGCTCACATGGAACATCCACCAAGATAGATCAAATTATAAGCAATAAAATTACATATTAATACATTTAAAAACATAAAAATTATACAATGTTTTCAGAATGTGATGAAATGAAGGTAGAATAATAGAAAGATAACTGGAACATCCCCCGCCAAATATTTGATGACTAAGTAATAGCACTTGTATTAAAAGTCTTAAAAGTTATTTAAAATATTTTTATTTAAATAAAAATGAAAATACAATTTATCAAAAAAGTGGGATGTGGCAATGTAGAAAGAGTTTACAGCATCAAACATCAAACAACAACACACATGCACACATGCACACACACACACACATATATGTGACAGAGAAAATCAATGAAAACAAATCTGTTTCTTAGAAAAGATCAATAAAATTGACAAATTTCTAAAAAGGCTAAGAAACAGAAAAAAATGGTATAAATTTACATTATCATTTGGAAAAGGTAATTTCACTACTGACCCTTCAGAAATTAAAAGTATATTAATGGAATGTTATTATTTCATTAATATTAATTATTAATATTAATTAATTAATTAATTATTTAATTAATTAATTAATTAATTATTAATTAATTAATTAATATTAATTATTAATATTGATGTTATTATTTCATTAATGGCTATTAATGTTAATAATGTTAATAATGTTAATAATGTTATTATTTCATTAATGGCTATTAATGAAATAATAGCCATACACATGAATTACCAATTTAGATAATATAAAACAATTTCTTAAAAAGGCAAGTACCACCACTCATCTAATGACAAATGGAAATTTAAGTAGTTTTATAACTATTAAGAAAATAGAAATTATAACATAAAAACTCCTAAAAAAGAAATCTATAGGATTAAATCATTTCACTTACAAATTCTACCAAACATTAAGGGGAAAATTAATACCAGTTCTACACAATCTCTTCTAGAAAACAGAAAAGAAAAAAATACCATTTCATTTTTTTCAGCTCTTCCTTTTTATTTTAGTTTACTTGTTTAAATTTTTTATTAACATATAATGTATTATTAGACCCAGGGGTTCAGGTCTGTGAATCGTCAGGCTTACATACTTCACAGCACTCACCATAGCACATACCCTCCCCAACGTCCATAACCCAGCCACCCAATGCCATTTCATTTTTTTTTTAAGATTTTATTTATTTATTTGTCAGATAGAGAGAGAGTGCAGGAGTGAGCACAGGCAGACAAAGTGGCAGGCAGAGGCAGAGGGAGAAGCAGGCTCACTGCTGAGCAAGGAGCCCGATGTGGGACTCGATCCCAGGACGCTGGGATCATGACCTGAGCCGAAGGCAGCCACTTAACCAACTGAGCCACCCAGGCGTCCCCAATGCCACTTCATTTTAATGAAGCTAGTACTACCTGATTCCAAAACTAGCAAAGCCATAAAAAAAAAAAAATACAGGACTCTCTCTCATTAATATAGATACAAATGTTTTAAACAAAAAATAGCAGGGGCACCTGGGTGGTGCAGTTGGTTAAGCCCCTGACTCTTAGTTTTGGCTCAGGTCATAATCTCGTGGTCATGAGATCCAGCCCCTATGTGGAGCTCTGTGCTCAGCAGTCTGCTTTGATTCTCTCTCCCTCTGCCTCTGCCCTTCCTACTTGTGCTCTCTCTCTCAAATAAGTGAACAAATCTTAAAAAATAAAAAAAAATAACAAGAAGTAGAATTAAGCAGTACATATACCAAGTGGGTTTTCCAGAGATGAAAGGCTGGTTAAATAACTTAAAAGAAATAGACACAATCCATGATATTTTCAAACCAAAAGGAGAAGTTACTTGAAGAACATGACAAAGTTCAGTATACATTTATGATAAATACTCTCAGAAACTTCTAGAAAGCAAGGAACTTTCTCCACTTAATGAATAACATCTACACAAAAAGTATGGTTTACATACTACTTAGTTGTGAAAGACTGAATCTTTCCCTCTAAGTTTAGGAACAAACAAGAATGTTGACTCTCCTTACCCATAGTAAATATCATTCTGGAAGTTTGGAGCAATGAAATAAGACAAAAACAAAATACATATGGATCTGAAAGAAGAAATAATATCATCCCTAATTCTAGGTGACATGGCTATCTACACAGAAAATACCAAAGAACATGCAAACACAAACAAACAAACAACAAAATAAAGCAAAACAAAAACCCTCTTAGAATTTATAAGTGAGTTTAACAAGGTCACGAGAACACAATATCAATATTCCAAAAGTGCTGTGTATTTCTGCACATTAGGAGCAACAAATGGAAACTAAAATAAAAAATATAGTACCATTTACAACTTCTCAAAATGACAAAATACTGGGGTATAAATTTAAACATCTACAGGGCCTCTAAGCTAAAGATCAAAACATACCAATAAAATGAATCAAAGAAAATTGATGTATAGCCTTAATGTAATTCTTGTCAAAATTATAGCAAGATATCTTGTGGATAAAGGCATTGATGATCTAAAGTCAAATAGCAAAAATTATTTTGAAAGGGAACAATAAAGTGGGGTGGATCACTATATCTGATTTCAAGATTTATTTTAGAGCTTCAGAAATTGGACCATGATGTATTGGCAGAGGCATAGAAACAAGGATCAACAGAACAGAATAGATATCCCAGAAATATACACATACAAATATGACCAACTGACTTTTAACAAAGGTGCAAAAGCAACTGAATGTAGGAAGGACTGTCTTTTTGAAAAATGGTACTGGAGTAACTGGATATCCATAGGTAAAAGTGGACCTTGATTTAAACCTCACTCTTATTTAAAAAATAACTCTAGAGACGCCTGGGTGGCTCAGTTGGTTAAGCAGCTGCCTTCGGCTCAGGTCGTGATCCCAGCGTCCTGGGATCGAGTCCCACATTCGGCTTCTTGCTCGGCGGGGAGCCTGCTTCTCTCTTTGCCTCTGTCTGCCACTCTGTCTGCCTGTGCTCTCTCTCTAACAAATAAATAAATAAAAATCTTAAAAAAATAACTCAAAATGGATCATAAACTTAAATAAAAACTATAAATCTATAAAATCTTTAGAATAAAATATAATACAAAATAGATGTTGAAGACTAAGAAGTCTAAGAAGACTTCTTAGACATGACACCAAAAGCATGATCATTAAAGGAAAAAATCAATAGATTGGACTTCCCGAAAATGAAAACACTTGATTTGTGAAATTCCCCATCAAGAAGGAGAAAAGACAAACTACAGGTTGGCGTAAAATATCTGGAAACCACAAATCTAACAAAGAGCTCATATTTAGAAGTTGTAAAGATTTCTCAATACCCAAGAATTAAAAAAAAAAAAAACACTCTGATTAGAAAACAGGGAAAAACATGAAGGCATATTTCACTGAAGAGGATATAAGGATGGCAAATAAATACATGAAAGTATGTTCAACTGCACTAACTTTTAGGGACATGAAAATAAATTGCACAGTAGAATATCACTGCATGACTATCAGTGTAACTAAAATAAAAATTCAGACAAGTTCAAATGCTGGCAAGGATGCAGAGAAGGTGGATCTCCCATATAATTCTGGTGGAAGCATAAAGTGATGTAGCAATGTGGGAAATACTTTGAGAGATTTTTATAAAACTAAATGGATTATTCATTCTTTGGGTGTTGGGTTTGATAAATTCTTTATGTATTTTGTATACTAACCTTTTTATCAGATAGGGCATTGGCAAATATCTTCTCTCACTCCATAGATTGCCTTTTAATTTTATTGATTATTTCTTTTGCTGTATAGAAGCTTTTCATTTTGATGAAGTCCCAAAAGTTTATTTTTGCTTTTGTTTCCTTTGCTTTTGGAAATTTCTAGAAGGAAGTTGCTATGGCTGATGTCAAAGAGGTTATTGTCTGTTATTGTCTATTGTCTTCTACAATTTGTATGGTTTTATGTCTCACATTTAGGTCTTAAAACCATTTTGAATTTATTTTTTTACGGTGTAAGAAAGTGGTCCAGTTTCATTATTTTGTATGGTGTTGTCCAGTTTTCCCAACATGATGTGTTGAAGAAAATATCTTTTTCCATTGGATATTTCTTCCTGTTTTGGTAAAGATTAGTTGACCACATAGTTGTGGGTTCATTTCTGGGCTTTGCATTCTGTTCTATCATCTGTTCATCTATTTTTTGTGCCACTACCATGCTATATTATCAGCTTTGTAATATAACTTGAAGTCTGGAATTGTGATGCCTCCAGCTTTGCTTTTCTTTTTCAAGGTTGCTTTGGCTATTTGGTACCTTTTGTGGTTCCACACATATATTAGGATTGTTCTAGCTCTGTGAAAAATACTGGTGGTATTTTTATAGGAACTACATTAAATGCACCCCAGTGTTTATAGCAGTATTATCTATAACAGACAAATTATGGAAATAGCCGAAACATCAATCAACTGATGAATGGTAAAGAAGTTGTGATATTTAAATATATAGTGCACTTGCTGTGATGAGCACAGGGTGATGTATGAAGTGTTGAATCACTATACTGTACACCTGAAACAATTATTATACTGCATTTAACTAATGGGGATTTAAATAAAAACTTAAAAAAAAAGAAAAAAGAAACTAAGTGGAAACTTTCTATAAGACCCTGTAATTGCACTCCTGGGCATTTATCCTAAAGACATGGAAACTTTTGTTGACACAAAACCCATATCCAATTATTCATAGCAAATTGATTTGTAATAGCTAAAGACTGGAAACAACAAATGCCCCTTAATAGGTAAATGATTAGACAAACTTTGCATATCCAAATTACGGAAGATTACTCAGTAACAAAAAGGAGAAACTATCAATACATGCAGCAGCATAAAGATATCTCAGGGACATTATGCTGAGTAAAAAAAAAGCCAGTATCAAAAGACCTCACGCAAAACAAGCAAGCACAAAGCAAAGGTCTCATGCTGTATGATTCCATTGATAGAGCATTCTTGAAATGATCAAATTAATGAAATTGAGCACATATTATTAGTTCCTATGGGCTAGGATAAATTGGTAGTGATAGAGAGGTCTCTTTGGAAATGGAATAGGTCTGTATTTTTATTTTGTTGGTTAACAGAATCCAAATGTGTGACAAAATCACATTGCACTTTGCACACACTTCATAACAATGTCAATTTTTTGGCATTTATTTTACTATAGTTATCTTGGTTGTAACAATTGGGAAAAACTGGTTGAAGGCTCTGTATTGTCTTGAATTTCTGTGGGTACGTAAAAATCTTAAAATAAAAAAGGTAAAAATATACTAAATTTCTAAAGCCATAATGTAAATACAACTAATATTACATATTCTTAAATATTACCAAAAATTGAAAATGAGATAACTTCATGTCACAGAGTTACTTTAAAAAATGGTATCACAATTATTCAAATTTTTTAAGAGAGTTTTTCAGGTATAAAAAATAACTGAATCATGTGTTAGAATGAAAGTAAGTAACTAGTTGTTATAACCTGTTAATAAGTGTAGAAAAATAGATAGGTTTGACAAAGATAATCACAGAGAATTACACAGAAGAAAGCAGTATTAGGGAAGCTGCAAGTACCTTTGGAAAGTTCAGTACAAAATTAAAAATGAAAGAATGAGGGTTTGATTCGTTATTCATAACATTCTATTGAGTGTTGACAGGATGTATAATGTTCTGAGACTGGAAATAAGCCAAAGCTTTTTTTGTTGAAAGGAAACACTGAGCAGACCATTAAGGTCAGCTATGCTTCTTGTAATAAACCTGCTGTTTTATGGGGGAGGGTTTGTAGAGGAAGAAAAGCTCATGAGATAAGAAGTAGATAGAGCTTAGAAAGGATCAGTTGTCATTTTCTTTCTTTTTTTTTTTTCCCCTACTGGTATGCTTCATAGATTTTCCCTTCCTAAATGTGTGGAAGAACAACAGCACACAGGTTTTAAAATAAACTCACTTGAGGTTATTTTTTTTAAAGATTTTATTTGTTTATTTGACAGACAGAGATCACAAGTAGGCAGAGAGGCAGGCAGAGAGAGAGGATGAAGCAGGCTCCCTGCTGAGCAGAGAGCCCTATGTGGGGCTGGATCCCAGGACCCTGGGATCATGACCTGAGCCGAAGGCAGAGGCTTTAACCCACTGAGCCACCCAGGTGCCCCTTTAGTTTTTATTTTTCCTTCAAGTTGAATGTTAGCTGTTTTTGTTTTCACAATGACTCCAATGCAAGAAAAAAAAAAATGTTTGTAAACTTTCATTTTCTTTTAAGGAATATATATGTATATACACACACACACACACACACATACATACATACATATACATATGTATATATGTATATACATATATATGTATACTCTGGGAATATATATATATTCCCAGAGAGTTCTGTCTCTAAATGTTTTCTTAAAGATTTATCTAATTCTAGAGCAGGTAATATATACACCAGAGAAATCTTGTTATAATAGATTATCAACACTAGAAACACTACTTATATGGACTCAGAAAACAATTTAGGAGGTTCTTATTGACCAAAGTTGAGATTATTTTAGCATTAATAATTAATAATATTAGTAATTTCACAGAGATGGACTAAATATGTTTAAAATATTAAAGAAAGACTAAAAACTAAATCCCTTTTCACCTCTCTGTAGATTGCTTTGGGGGAAAAATCATTATTTCAAAAACTAGTAAGTAAAGAAAACCAATCTAGCATTTGTCCTTTCTTTCACACATGGATTATTCCTCATGGTAACTAAACAGTTGGTAAGAGGAAGCTTTCTGTTAGAAGTATATCCTAGGTAATAAATTAAGACCGCTTTCAAAATCTAATGAAAAGATGGATCTAATAAATGGTCACTAGTGATGGTTGACTTCATAAAAAGAGAGAAAATTAGACATGCAGCTTCTGATAATGTACCTATCATCACTAATTAAGTATTCTTGAGAAAAATAATGAAACTTGAATCTTATCAAGCCCATAGCTCTAATTTGAGATTTGCAGGAAAATATATAGGGAGCAAAGGAACATAATTATAATAATTACTGCCTGGAAATGCCATTGGAAAAAAGAACCCAGATTGTGGAAAACACTATCAGACAAAAGTACTAGTTCTTTTAAGAAACAAATCGCAAGCAAAAACACAAGGAAAAAAAGACAGAATGAAAATAAAAGGAGGGATAGGGAGAAAAGGGACTTAAGGTATGATCTTTATTTATCTTTATTTGAAAAAAAAATTTAAAATATTACAAAACAATTGGAGGAGTTCAAAGACTGAATATTTGTTTATGTGAAAGCATTGCTTATGATAATGAGTCCCTTTTTGGATTTTTATATTAGATCCAATTCTTTTGTTCCTTTAACTTTTTTCTTTCTGATTTAAATTCACTAATTCCATTCCTCTCCTCATTTTTTATATCTTATTTTACTAACTTTTTCTTTAGTAGTATTTAATGTATTATTTTCATTTTTAAAGGTATCAGGATCTTCTGTCATAAGCTTCCTTCTCATAATTTGTTTAGCTATTTCCCACACAATCAGAAAAGTATTCAATGCCATTATTTTAAAATAATTCATTTCATTTTGCATTTTTATTTAAAGTTGTTGAATAAAACATTTTTATTTTGTATTTGTGCTATTTTTACCTAACTAATTGCAATGGCATTGAAGTTGTGTTGTTAGCATCATTTGTGTTTTTTTTCAAAATTATTGAGATCTCTTTTATGACAAGACACGGAAAATTTTGCCAAGGTTCTCTGTAGACTTAAAATGAAGATAATATTCTATATCATCAACCCTTGGTCATAAACTAAAACCTGCAAAGTCCATCTTTAGTTGCTGTTAATCTTTTCATGCTGAGTGAGGATGCTAAGTTGTCAGGTGAGGAAGAGTTAGCAATTCAATTTCTCGTGCTCTCAGAGCTATTAGAATAGCTTCTACTTCACTGATCCACCCAGGGCTGCAGAGCTGCTGACACCCCCCAGGGACTGCTGCCCTGTGCAGTTAGGATCCCTTGGAAATATTTTGGGTTTGTGAAGATACTTTGTCACTATTATAGATATTTTCCATGGTTTTATTTGTTTGTTTGTTTTATACCACTTGTTCTGTTGGGTTTTTTGTTTGTTTGTTTGTTCATGTTTTTTGTCACGGCTTGGGAGAGGGGTAAAGATTGTCAAGTAGTACACCCATGAATGTCTTGACCACATCTTGAACTTCCTCATTTGACTTGCTCTTTTGAATAGTTAGAATAACTTCAGGTTAAAAAGTTCCAATTCTGGGACGCCTGGGTGGCTCAGTTGGTTAAGTGGCTGCCTTCGGCTCAGGTCATGACCCCAGCGTCCTGGGATCGAGTCCCACATCGGGCTCCTTGCTCGGCAGGGAGCCTGCTTCTCCCTCTGCCTCTGCCTGCCTCTCTGTCTGCCTGTGCTCGCTCTCTAACTAATGAATAAATAAAATCTTAAAAAAATAAATAAATTAAAAAAAAAAAAGTTCCAATTCTCCCTTCAGACACAAGAATGGCCTTTGACTTCTATCACAACTTGAAATTGTACATTATAACTTATAAGTGATTATAATATTTTGGCATTTCCTAATGGGTGGAGAGCTGGAGGAATAGTGGTAGGGATAGTTAATGCTAAGGCTATCAACCAGAGTTCATGTAAAAGCAGGGTGAAGACCCTATCAAGATTCTCAGAGGGCAGCCATAAACATGTCAGCTGGACTTTTGAAGCAGATATGCCCAGGCCCAGGTGTTTCCATTCTGGAAGGCAAGTGAACAACAGGGAGAAAGGATGACAAATTTATGCTTTTGAAGCATGGACAAAGTTTTGCGTATTGTTTATTTTAACAGTGAGCCAAAGCATTTTAATTTTACCATACTAAGTTTGTAATTTTAATTTCAGCAGAAGGTGATGACAGCCTGAATTGCTTTTTCAAATACTAAAAGTCACACTTCTCATTTTGATGTTTGTGTAATAAATGAGATTTACATAGTTAAAAGAATTAAAATTCCAGTAAGTTCCCTTTAGTTATGTCTGAAGTAATTTAAATTTTATGAACCATCATTAATCTTTCATTCTACTTTTGTTTTGTGACTTTGCTTAACAAATTTGCCTCACAATTTTACATTTGATATTTCATCCCAAGAGAGTTCTCATCTGTGGTAACCAGAAAAAGCTGAAAACAACCAATAAAGATACTCCTGCTTATAGAATCAAGTTTAATCCTCAAAATTGTCTTAACTGATGGGTTAGCAATAGAAATTCTTTATATTTAAGTCCCTTATCCACAAGTGGAAGAATTTATAATATAGTGCTTAAACAAACAACAGATTTAAGCCTAAATAATTTTGATTACCCATTTTTTGATTACCCATTTTTAAATAAACTCCTTCTCACTCATGAGACACTCATGTTCTGAATTTATGTATATTTTTAAAGATTTTATTTGTTTATTTGACAGAGAGAGACAGTGAGAGAGGGAACACAAGCAGGGAGAGAGGAAGAATGAGAAGCAGGCTTCCCGCTGGGCAGGGATCCCGATGTGGGAATTAATTCCAGGACCCTGTGATCATGACCCAAGCTGAAGGCAGATGCTTAACGACTGAGCTACCCAGCATTCCTGAATTTATATTTTTTAATCTTACGTAAATTATATGCACTTTTCTGTTTTACTTTTTATGACAATGAAGGATGGTAAAGAGAAGAAAGGTAGCTTTCTTTAAAGAACTCTCCTTGGAAGAATCAAGAGGTATCTACTCTAAAAAGCCATCCAGAAATTCATGGGGGCATAGGATAACTTTCTCTTTTACTAGAAAATTAGAATAATAATAATAAAAAAGACTGTGCCACATTGGTGTGGATAAGGACTAATGGTAAAGTAAAAAGTTATTATACATTTAAAATTTAAAAGCTAGATCAATACATTTGTCTGATGTTTTTATTTTATAAAATGTTTGACATACTTATTTTTGTTTTTGTTTTGTTTTTTAAGTACTTTATTTATTTATATGTAGGGAAGGGAAGCACAAGCAGGGGGAGGAGCAAGCAGAGGGAGAAGCAGTCTCCATGCTGAGCAAGGAGCCTAATCTAGGGCTGCATCCCAGGATTCCAGGATCATGACCTGAGCCCAAGGCAGATGCTTAACCAACTGAGCCACCCAGGTGTCCCCTTATTAATTATTTGTCTTTTCTTTTTTTTTTTTTTTACATTTTCTACTTTCTAGCTTTAGATTCATGTGAATCATTGTGTTATATTTTAAGGCTTAACATCCAAGAAGGAGGCAGAGAGCATGAGAGGGAACAGCTTGGCATCAGAGTTACAATTTGAGAGAGACAAATTCAGACTGCATGGGATTAGATGAGGTGACAGAAAAGTCTTGAATGAAGGAGAAACAATATTTTTGGTGTATCATAATCTAACGCTGCATTTTATCTTCTGACCTGCAGCAGTGACTAAGATGAAGCTGTGTGACAATCCTGTAAATATATATAGGAGCTGGAGTAAGCGGACAAGGGATTTAGGTGGATGATGTTCCAGTGTTCATGTGGGCAGGCATGTGGTATCTGAGGAATCTCTTCAAGCTCCTGAGTATGGCTTTCAGTTAAGTAGACAGAGTTTAGGTCTTGGGGAGGGAAGAATAGCAAGGTACCTGTCACAATCCTAAGATTAGCTGTAATAATAGTTGCCACAAAGTGTACTGAGAAACATGAACTAATGTAGAGCATTACCAAAAAGCAGGGGAAAGACTTGAGCCATGGGGTAATGACAGATCTCTCAGTTATGTGATGAGCTTTGTTATGAAACAGAAGTACCAGGGGGGTATTTCTGGAACCAGGAAGCAAGAGGGCTCACACTGGGCAGAGCTGACATTCCAGCTCCAAGTCATCTGAGTGAGAACTATTCATGGACAGTCCTATGGTCCTGAGGTCCCCGGCACAAATATAAACCTTACTACTGAATGATGGAAACATGGGCTAAGCCTCCTGCCCCCTTTCTACATCACACTTAGACAACCAGTGACCTAGACTGATCTGTAATCCATGTGTCTTACAGTTGTTGAAAATAAAGGCAGAAAGAGTTAGGTGTGCTTGAATGTGGAGTTGAGGGTAGCAAAGGACTATTCTGATCACTACGACTTAATTAAACTAGGCATTTATTATTATCTCAAAATTTTATTTAAGAATTATCTTTGAAGAAGTTAAGATGTTTGTGCAAGGTGAAATGTATGGCGTGTGATAGGGTCAGGCATTTTTCTAACATGCTCTTTCTACTACATCCAAAAGTCATTCTACTTATGTTCATTTGTTTTTACTAATTACTAGTACTAGTGTTACTGTTAAGTATTAGCTCTTGATCATTTTTAAATACTGGAACTCCCCCCATCTCTTTTGCAATAACATTCTTTTTTTGTTGTTGTTGTTAGTTAAAAGCCCTATTTTAAAATGAAATAAAGGAAGAAATAGATGATTTCCTTAGTGAAGGACGAATGACACAAATGTTCATAGGTTGCTTCACACATCCTCAGACAGCATTCACATCCAGAAGAGCCCAAGTATCACATTCCTTACAGGGGGTTGACACTTAAATTTTCTAGCCTAAATTATTCTTTTCTAAAAGGACTGGTGAAAGTTTTTCTTAACTTGGTGCATCTGAATTTCTTTTATAAAACTTACAATGACAAAGTGAAATTGTGTTTGATAATTAGTTAGAAGCTAAAGCAGCAGACCCTTTACAAAGAATGCAGGGCAGTTTCAGATGTTCAAAGGAACTTCAAGTCAGAAGTTTGAACTTCAAATGTTGAACTAAAAGGAAGGTGCATCTGGAAGCATCCATGGCAGAAATACATTTTTCAAGTCCAGAGGTTATTTTTTAACATCATTTTTTCCTTCACATCTACTCTATCCATATGTATGTTTGGTTTAGCATAAGGCAGCCCCTTCTCTAGATCTTTAAGTAAGACTGATGCTCAAAGACACACCCTATTTATTCTGGAGGTGTTTATACCATTTAGTGTATTGACGTGAACCTCCAAAGAATACACACATTCCACTTTGTGAGCATGGCAGTGTGTAGACATTATGTTTCCAATAAACCTTTTGTATACCTATATTGATGTGTATACAACCTTTAATTGTTTATAGAAAACAGGTAATGAGATCTGTTTGTAGAATAGTACTGCATCAAAATCATGGAGTTTACTTTGATTCTTGGACTTACTTTACTTTGATTCTTGGACTTACTGAGTGTCGCTGTTGAGATCAGTGAGCTTGTCTGCTGTTTCTACTGAAGTCTTGGACTCAAGTAAACGTTGACTTATATAAAATTAAATTCTACTTCTGAAAGTTAAATGATTAACATATATATTGTGTGTGTATGAATTAGCATTCAGTTCAACAAAAAATATATCTATAAAATATTTAGGAATTAATTGACAGCTAATGACATGTGCACCAGATAAATCAGTGTTGAATTGTTATCTTTATATATATTTTTAAAAAACCCATGTGACAATTACCTAATTTTAGTGTTGGTGATAGTCTGATAAAAATTGCCACAACATTCTTTGATATTTCAGGTTCTATAAGCAATTTTAACTATTAATGTTCATTTAGGGTTTCATGTAAGTACAGTTCTTCCGAGTTTGTGGATATTTTTGAGTGCTTTACTTGTGAGTACTTTTTTTCTTGTTCACATTGTTTACGAGGTCAGTTTGACTGTTTTAATCCTCTCACATCAATATCTCCTTTTCACTTCTACTGCACCAATATTAGAAACCAAATCTCTTAGGATTTGAATGGATTTTAGAATGCAAATGTCCACCTGATGTTTCACCAGTTCTGTGCCATTTTTTGTTACGTTATTGACCAACCACTGTTGAACACTTTCAAGGATGGTGAACTAATCAGTTTCAGCACAGCACTCTTTGGGTCTACTCTTAAGAGCGTAAGTCATGTATTTTAAGGTATTTTTCTCCAGGCCAAATGTCAGTGGAAAACCTCCATCTCTTTTTGTTTTTCTGTGTTATGCCAAGGGCATACATCCAGATCACAAGCACTAAAAGGTGAGTTTGGAAACTTGACCTCTGGCAGGTTTCCTCATCATCTTTTCAGAATCACAAATATACAGTGCCAGAACCTATATGTGATAGAGGATATGAAAAATGGATACATTCTCTAATGCTTCTTTTTTCTCACTGAGATAAATGTGGAGGGGTCTCAGAAGAGTGAAGAACTGACTTTGTGGCAGTGAGCTGGTTTCTGGGGCCGGGGGAGGCTGTTGGCAAGGAGGGAGATGATGAAGTCACTTATTTTCAGTTTTTCCCACTGTCAATAATCTACTCAGAGTGTCAAGGCAGCGGCCTGTGGAAATGCTACTCTGTAATCTCTTAATATACTCAATATTGTTTCATGTTTTTTCTCTTAAAATAGAAAAGTCATGGAATTTAGAACCAAGTCCATTTGATTCTAAAGTGTACTCCCCTCAATTTTAGATAAAACATGCTGCATCTTCTGTATTTCCTTTAGGAGTACTATAGGCGTTTTAAATTTCAGTATGAAAGCCAGCCACTCTCAAGCTGGGAGCTGTGTTAGCACAGCAGAGATTCTTGTGGGCTTCACCCTGTATATCTGCAGCATCCACAAACATGAATATTTATCAACTCTTTGCCAGTGGAGGATCACATAATGGCCAGTTCAATGTTGAGACATATGTATCTTAGCATTTTTTTTTTAAGAAAAACCTGTAGTTTCAAATATGCTTGGCGATCATAGAGTGGGTGATGGTAGACTACTATTTCTGGTGTATAAGCCTATAACCTTAACTCACAGAAGGAAAGGGATAGAAACAGACATTTTACAAACCTAGAGCTTATTTTCCTTTGAAAATCGCATTCTGCCATTTAAAGTGTTGTGGTTTGGATAAATTTGAGCAAATAGAGTTTTTCCAATTCTTTTCCATTTGCATTCTCCCAACAAAGTTTTTTATTAAGTTTTCTTGGCTAGATCAGAGCATTTATAATTCTCAAAGTGCCTAGGAATATTCTCAGCGCATGCCTATGGAGCAATAAACATGTTTCATATGCTACGTTAACCCGAATGTTTTCCTTCTCCCAAAGAGCCTAATAAGTTAGCACACCAAAATGAGTGTGACTTCAGAATCCTGCCTAGGGCCACTCTCTCACTCCTGAGAGCAGTGATCTGGGGTTTTCAGTGTCTCACAATTGCCTGATTTGAGGCAGAATGCCAGGCCATAGACTCTGGTCTCTGCTGCTCTCTTGAATTTGATGGCTAAATAAATAGAGGCAGCAAGGTCTGGAAGGTGAACACTGGGGGTAGAACCCTCTGCTCACTGTAACCTGGAGCTTTTCACTTATCCACCTGCCCTCATCTGTGAAAAGGTAAGACCACAGACATGAGAGTGCCCTCCTCCTCTTTTGGTTATTATGAAACGCTACTGAATGCATACAAATGAATTTGGAAAGTGCAAAAACTGTGTGAACTATTAAGTGTTACAGCAATGGTTCATGGAACTTATCTTTACATTGGGAGATAAAATTGTTACACAATTGCAAGTCTTAAAAACCAGAAGCGATATAATAGTTTGCTGAAGTCCTTACAAATTGAGTAATTTAAGAAGGAGTGAAAATTCTTAAATATTTCTTGTTAAAATGTATTAAAATGGTTAATGAATAGAAATAACATACACTCGATATCAGATGCATTAAATGTGACACTACTTACACTGAATAAATAGGGATCACCTGCTTTTTCCAAATTAATGCAGAAACATAACATCTTTGTTCTTCATCTTTTGCATTAGTTTGCTAGGGCTGCAGTAAAAAAGTATCACCAATTAGGTTGCTTACACAACAGAAATTTATTGTCTCACAGTTCTGGAAGCTACAAGTCCAAGATCAAGGTATTGACAAAGTTGGTTCCTATTGTGAATTGTGAGGGAAAAGTCTGTTCGAGGGCTCTCTCCTTGACTTATAGATGATTATCTTCTCTGTATGTTTCGGCCTGTCACATTTTCTCTATGCACGTCTGCCTCTTTATCCAGATTTCTCCTTTTTATGAAGATACAAGTTATAGTGAATTAGAGTTCATCCTAATGACTTTTTGTTCTGCTTGCCTTTATAAGGACCTTATCTCCAAATAAGGTCACATTCTGTGGTACTGGGTGCTGGAACTTCAACATCTGTATTTTGGAGGTAACATAATTCAACCTATCACATCCTCTATGTTGAAGAGGACAGCCCTCAAATCAAAGCTCTTTATTTGTTAGTTATACAGCCTTCTTGTTTTTCAAATAACACTGGCAACTCTTTACCACAATGCTTCTATTAAGATTCAACTTTCATCTTTTCTCCATCATGCTTTTAAACACAATTCCCCCAAGGACAAGTACATCCTTATATCTCTGCATTTCCAAATGTTGATTTCCTTTTTCCCAAAAGCTTTTTCTCTGCTTGACATCTTCATAAATTTCTCCCCATCCTAGTGGACTCAGTCGGACTGTCAATTCCCCTGTGAAGCTCCTTATAACTTTCATCCCAATCTTGACAACAGTAAATTCTACAGAACCTTCCTGGGCTGCCTGCTCCTTATTATGGGTATGTGCTCTTTGAAATGAAAAACTCTTTTTTATTTATATATATCTAGATATTTCTAAAGCCCAGCACAAAAATAAGGTACATAAAACACAGCAACCACTCAATTTGAGTTAAAACAAATAAAGAATCAAAGAATGAATGGCTGGAAGTGAAAATAGTAGTAACACTGGTCATCCTATTAGCAAGACATCATGTTTATTTGCTCTTTACCATGTGCCATGTATACATTAATTGTTTTACAAATTTATTCTCATTTTACAAATAGAAATATGATACAATGTAGTTAAACAACCTGCCTCTGTTTATAAAGTCATTAAATGGGGATGCCAGGATTAGAACCATGGCAATGAGCATCAAGGACTGCATTCTCAACTATACAAAATATTGTCTAGCAAAGAATATAATCGTTGAGAGATTTTTGTGTTAGATGATGAAGTTGTTTTGCAGAACCTACTTTCATTTCGGTTATCTTTCTGCAAACTGAAAGATGTAATGGTAAAATCTCACCCTCATTATTCCCTAGATAGCCTGAGTTGTAATTATCATGGAAACTATTAGTTAATTTCTTGCACCTTATTGTCCTACTAGAATCTTAGGTTTCCTTTCAGTAATGTAAATACTAAAAAGAAGTGAATGAGGAAGGACAAATCGGTGTTTGTATTCTGCCAAGATTTTTGCTGCTGGGGAATTTATGGTCTTTTTATTTTCACTGTTTTTGCTCTGAACATTTTTGTTATCTAGCAATTCTCATTAAGTTCATCTCAGTCTGAATAGTAACCTTTCTGATATTATTCATCTTTTTTTTTAACTTTATTTGCTATAGCTTATTCAGTGTACCTTCTGTCCTTTTTAATTGACCCTTTTAGATTTGAGCTCATCACAGAGCAGAGAGCTATCTTTGCATCTGTAATTAGTCTTTAGAAACCCTTGGTTTTCTTTCTCACCAGGGTCATTTGTAATTTTAATGTTAGACTTGTATTTTTAGAATGGGGCATGGGTATTTATCATGTTTAGCCATGATTATTATTCTTACCACATAACTGGTTTCCTTGCCTCTGAAAGCTTCTTTCTCTCTAATTCATTTTATAAATATGTCACATTTCTATTGTTTTGAACTAAATTCTAAAGGACATCATCATACTTTGTAACCTTCACTGTCATCACATGTATTAGCTAGGATGGCAGTAACACAGTACCACAAACTGGATATTTTAAGCAACAGAAATTTATGTATTCACAGTTGTGAAGACTAGAAATCCAAAATCAAAGTGTCAGTAGAGTTTGTTGATCTTTTCTGAGGTTTTGAAGAAAAATATGTTCCATTTCTTATCCTCGTTTCTGGTGGTTTGATAGCAACTTTTGGTATTCCTTGGCTTATAGAAGTATAACTGCAATTCATTTACACATAGTGTTCTCTCTGTGTGCATGTCTATCCACAAATTCCCCCTTTTTATTGAGATACAATTATATTGGATTAAGGACCCATCCTACCTGATTACATCTGTAATGTCCCTACTCTTTTTTTTTTTTTTAATTTATTTATTTATTTGACAGACAGATCACAAGTAGGCAGAGAGAGACGAGGAAGCTGAACAGAGAGCCCGATGCAGGGCTCAATCCCAGGACCCTAGGATCATGACCTGAGCCAAAGGTAGAGGCTTTATCCCACTGAGCCACCCTGGTGCCCCTGTAATGTCCCTACTCTTAAAGGAGATCACATTCAGAAAGTACTGGGGACAAAGACTTCAACATATGGATGTTTATTTAACTCATAACACCATGTTACTTGATACTACAAAACTATGTCCTTTCATTTTCCTATAAGACAAAGTAAACTCTATCTCACCTCCAAGATCTGTCACAGTCTGACACTTAAAAATGCCATGATCTACTGTTTCCCCACAGTAATGTCCTTCTCAAGTACTGATCTGTTTACCAATGACAAAGCATGTTATCTGCATTCTACTGCTTCTGTGTTTAGTTTTCCTACTAGTTATTTTCATCATCTGGATATCCTTTTCCTTGAGTCTCCTGTGGAGTTTCATAATTACAGGACTGTTTCCATATTTAAATATGCTCCATATATTAGTAATAATCTCTTGGCGTATACTCCTATTTATCTTATTAAACTGTGAGCATCCACAATATAGGGGCCAAGCCTCTTATGTGTTTTTAATTTGCACAGGGCCCACCATCGGGTCTGAAATATGGTAGATATCCATATACTGTTTTCTTAAAAAGACTGATAATCAGTAAGAATAAGAAGTGAAAGACTAATTATTGTAGTGAGTTAACTAATGAACTACCTGATCTACCATAAAGTATTTAAAAATGTTTAATATTAAATGTTAAAATATTTAAAGACTAGAACCTTATTAATCATGACACCCATTTATGTTTTTATTTAATATTAAATAATATGTCCCAGAAACTATGTAAATGTGAATAAAACATTTCTTCAAGAAGTTTATAAGCTGAGGAAATAGTCAAAACATGAGAAAATAGAAAAGGGGGAAAATTAATTCCAACATTGTTCTAACTAATTGAATGTGTTGGACAAATATTTTAATTGAAAATAAAATAAAAGGAAGTCACTGTAACTTAAAAAAACTGGTCTTGACTTTCAGAATGGAATTGTGAAGAGCTCAAAGTTTGGACCTTCTCTACAACTACGTTAGTCCTTAACTGGAGATAGTGGTATATATATGTGTGATTTCTGGACATTCTCATAATGGCATACACCAAGTGGAGAATGATTTATTCAAGAAAAACTGCTTAATCTTAATCAGAATAGCAAGAATTATAGCATTTGAGTCACACCAGCTCTCACCTCTCCCCACAAAACTCCATATGATGGAAAACCTATTATTTGTGGATATGGTAATGATAGGACTCTCTCCCGAGATTCCTCATCATAAGTATGGTTTAATCCGAGCAAGAGTGTACCAACCAGAATCTTTCATCAACCCTTGCCCCCAGGTTGTGTTGAAGGAGCTCTTAGAGGCAGGCATGGTAGAGATTGAGGATTCTTCCCTCACTGAACCCATACTAATTAGGACAGAAGTTCTGTGTAAGATATGACTGGCAGAGAATATTGGGCCCAATAGTTTTCAACTGAGTCTACTCATAGAGTGTTTGTTCCATGCCAAAAGAAAGCCAAAACAACAACAACAACAACAAGCCAGAAGCTACCATCTTCATCTAGCACCTTGGTTCCAGAGTAGGGATATCCCTCAAGAAGCAGGATGATAACAGGATAATCATCATGTTTGGTGCAGTAGTGTGGATTTTCTACCAAGTGTGAGACAGAGGCCATTAGAACAAAGAACTTCATATCTCTCCCTAAAAAGAACACCTTTGGAATTATTTTCTAAAGGTGTTTTGGAAAACAATGGAAATTTTTTGGTTAGTAATTCAGAAAGAAATACCACCTGAAATTTTAAAAGAGAGAATCAAGATATAAAAACAGCTAAGAAGAATTCTCCCAAGGTTCTGAGAAGTTACAAAAATTATAAAAAATACATAGTGTGAATATCAGAAGCAAAAGAAATACAGAAAGGAAGATAAGAAAATATGAAGCAATGATGACTGAAAATTTTCCAAGATTAATGTCAGAAACAAAACTCCAAGATTAATGTCAGAAACAAAACTATAGATCTAGGAAACCAAGAGGACAACAAGCATGATAAATAACTAAGTATATACACGTAGGCACACTGAATTCAGACTGAAATAGTAAAAAATACATATTTTTAAAGTATTGAAAAAAATGAGAATAAAAGTAAAAGTGCATATTAAGGACAAAGGGTAAGAATCATATAAGATTTGTCTTTAGAAATTGTGCAAAGATTTGTATCTGAAAACTACAGAACACTTATGAAAGGAATCGAGGCAGACACAATGACATGGAAAAATATTCTATGCTTATGGATTGGAAGAACAAATATTGTGAAAATGTTTATGCTACTCAGAGCAATCTACACATTCAATGCAATCCTGATCAAAATACCATCAACATTTTTCAGAGGTGGAACAAATAATCTTAAAATGTCTATGGAACTGAATAGTCAGAGGGATGTCGAAAAAGAAAACCAAACCTGGCGGCACCACAATTCCAGACTTCAAGCTATATTACAAAGCTGTAATCATCAAGACACTATGGTACTGGAACAAAAATGGACACATAGGTCAATAGAACAGAATAGAGGCCCCAGAAATGGACCCTCAACTCTATGGTCAAGTAATCTTTGATAAAGCAGGAAAAAATATTCAATGAAAAAAGACAGTCTCTTCAACAAATGGTGTTGGGAAAATTGGACAGCAACATGTGGAAGAGTGAAATTAGACCATTTTTTCTAATACCATACACAAAAATAAACTCAATGAATGAAAGACCCAAATGTGAGACAGGAACCCATTAAAATCCTAAAGAACACATTCAGCAACCTCTTTGACCTTGGCCACGACAATTTCTTGCAAGACATGTCTCCAAAGGCAAGGGAAACAAAAGCAAAAATGAACTACTGGACTACTGGCATGTCATCAAGATTAAATACACACACACACAAAGGAAAGAGTCAACAAAACCAAAAGACAACCTGCAGAATGGGAGAAGATATATGCAAATGTCTTATCAGATAAAGGGCTAGTATCCTAGTATCCAAGATCTATAAAGAACTAACCAGACTCAACACTCGAAAAAGAAAAAAGAAAAAAAGAATCCAGTCAAGAAATGAGCAGAATGCATGAGCAGATATTTCTCCAAAGAAGACATACAAATGGTTAATAGACACATGAAAAAATGCTCAGTCACTTGGTATCAGGGAAATACAAATCAATACCACAATGAGATACCACCTCACACCAGTCAGAATGGCTAAAATTAACAAGTCAGGAAACAACAAAAGTTGGTGAGTATGTGGAGACAGGAGAACCCTCTTACACTGTTGGTGGGAATGCAAGCTAGCACAGTCACTCTGGAGAACAGTATTGGAGGTTCCTCAAAAAGTTAAAAATAGAGCTATCCTACCATCCAACAATCGCACTCTTATTTACCCAAAGGATACAAATGTTGTGATCTGAACGATTACCTGTACCCCAGTATTATAGCAACAATGTCCACAATAGCCAAACAATGGAAAGAGCCCAAATGTCCATTGACAAATGAATGGGTAAAGAAGATGTGGTGTATAGGGTACCTGATTGGCTCAGTCATTGGCAGCTGCCTTCTGTTCAGGTCATGATCCCAGGGTCCTGAGATCGAGGCCCACATTAGGCTCCCTGCTAAGGAGGAAGCCTGCTTCTCCCTCTCCCACTCCCCCTGCTTGTGTTCCCTCTCTCTTTGTCAAATAAATAAATAAAATCTTTAAAAAAAAAGTAAGATATGCTGTATAAACACAATGGAGTCTTACCCAACCATTAAAAAACAAAAACAAAAAACACAACTTGCCATTTACAATGATGTGGATGGAACTAGAGGGTATAATGTTAAGTGAAATAAATCAATCAGAGAAGGACAATTATCATATGATTTCACTCATGTGGAATTTAAGAAACAAAACAGGAGATTGTAGAGGAAGGGAGGGAAAGATAGAACAAGACAAAATCAGAGAGGGACCCAAACCATAAAAGACTCTTAATCATAGGAAACAGACTGAGAGTTGCTGGAAGGAAGTGGGGGGATTTGGGATAACTGGGTGATGGTCAGGGAGAGCATGTGATGTGATGAGCACTGGGTGTTATATGCAACTGATGAATAACTGAACTCTACTTCTGAAACTAATGATATGCTATGTTAATTAATTGAATTTAAATAAAATAAAATGAAAAAAAGAAGAAACTATGCAAGAAAGAAGTGAGTGGAATGAAATACATAGTGTTGAAAAAAGTGAAAACCACAAACCTAATATTCTGGATCCAATGAAAGTATTTTTCAAAAGTGAAAAATAAATGACTTCCTCAGAGAAATGAAAATCGAAGAAATTTGTTGCTTGTATTTTATTTGTTTCTTCAGAAACAAGAAAATGGTATAGGGCAAAAATTTGGGCAATAAAGACTGAAGACCATTAGAAAAGAAGTAAGTGAAGGTAAAAGAAAAGATTTATGGGGCACCTGGGTGGCTCAGTGGATTAAAGCCTCTGCCTTCGGCTCAGGTTATGATTATAGGGTCCTAGGATTGAGCTCCGCATTGGGCTCTCTGCTCTGCAGTGAGCCTGCTTCCCTTCCCCTCTCTCTCTGCCTGCCTCTCTACCTACTTGTGATCTCTGTCTGTCAAATAAATAAATAAAATCTTAAAACAAAACAAAACCTTAGAAGTTTTAAAACACATGCCTAAAATGATCAGGGATGTTAACGACCTGATAAAGTCAAGACATAGAACCTGTTTTTTCTAGGCAGGCAGAGAGAAAACAACTATTTGCATTTTCTTATCAAGAACAGACCAACAATTGAGAATACTTTGTTTTTTTGAACAGAGTGAAACCGACTTTTTATTCTATACCAGTGTCTTTAAAATTCATTCATTTCAATCTTAGTCCATCCTGATCACACCTAAAATTTATTTC
>RCUC01163925.1:0-10461 GCA_003697995.1 Taxidea taxus jeffersonii
GAGAGGACACAAGTACCTTCCCTGCAGGGAGCAGAAGCCGCCCTGCCACACACACACGCTGTCTCCCTCCTCACCCCACAGGGACTCTGGAATTCTCTGCAGTGTCACCTACCCCAGGACCCTGCCCCCACACTCACCACAGGCCAGAATCCTCCCCCTGGGGGCTGGCTGGGCACTCCCCACCACCCCTGCCAGGCCGCTGAGCCCCGAAAGCCCCACCCCACCCCGCCACCCCCCTTGCCCGGTCCCAGCCCCTGCCCATCTGCGGGGATGACCTGTGGTGGGATCCGGGCTGCAAAGTCCTCAGGCAGAGGTGTCTGTGCTCAAGTTAGGAACGAAGGCCTTCGGGGCACATTCGGAACCAGGGCTCCGGGAAATGGCCCATGGGACCTGGTGGCCCCTGTGTGCTCCCAGCTAATTGAGAATGATCTCCAAACATGTGTGCCCCATTTCCATATGGCGAGATTACCACACACAGGGAAGGCAAGTCTGGTTCAGTCCTTCCCTGTGTCCCCGAGCCATTGGGCAGCACCCAGGAGCCCTGCCTCAGGGACCCACCCTGGCGGGAACCAGGGATGCAAGGACGGGCCAGGCAGCGTCCTGAGATCGCAGTCTGAGGCATACAGGGGAGGACCCCGGGCCCCACGTCTCCATCCCACAGGCCCCCCTCTATCCGTCCCTGGATCCTGTGGTCTAGACTTGGCCCCCCAACCAAGGGGACCACCCAGGACAGGGCATCCTTCCTCGTTGTCCACACCCACACCACGCCGCCAGCACGTCTGTGTTACACACGCTGGGAGGACAGGTGTGAGGTTGGGAAGAGCCCCCGACAGCTGCAGTTTCCTCCCTGCCCATTGGGCATGTCTTGGCCTGCCCCCACCTGGTGCCTGGCTGTGGAGGACGTCCTTGGGAAGCTACATGGCCACCACTGGCCAGTTGCACGGCTGGTAACACAGGTAAGTCTCGTGCTACCCGTGCCCTGTCCGAGAAAGATAAAGTCTTCTGGGGGCATCTGGCGGCTGGAGGCGGGGGGTGGGCAGGAAAAAGGAAGGCACAGAGGGCTTTCTGGGGTCGAGGCAGGTGCTTTTCCTCTCTGTGTCTCCAACCACTTGAACCAGCCAGGGAAACATTGGTGGCCTTTGCTGGTGGCCCCTGGGCTGGCCAGCCCTGAATTCAGCTGGTCCATGAGGGCACATCTCGCGCTTTTCTCTGTTGGAGTTGGGGACACAGTCATCCCTGAGACCCAGAGGCTGCCTCCTGCCTTCCTCAGGCCCCCTATGTGTGATGACTGTCCCCAGGGCCCCCACCTCAGGTCACTGATCCTCTGTCCACATGG
This sequence comes from Taxidea taxus jeffersonii, assembly GCA_003697995.1. Lineage (NCBI taxonomy): Eukaryota > Metazoa > Chordata > Mammalia > Carnivora > Mustelidae > Taxidea > Taxidea taxus. The sequence goes on from RCUC01163925.1 coordinate 1,337, forward strand.
CCACTGGGCTTCCTCCCTGCCCATGGCCTCTGACCCCACGGGTCCCAACCCAAACCCCTTTTCCTTTGGGGGACAGTTTAGGTGGCCAACATGGGACCCTCTAACGGGTTGATTCTGCTGAGCCCCACTGTGGAAGGTGGGCCCTTCCTCCACGGTGATGTGAGCTCAGTATCACAGGGATTTTGTTTCAGAACAGAGGCCAGGACCTGGTTTGGGGCTGATCTGCTCCCAGGCGGAGGGGTGGTCCTGCTCCCCCTCTACCAGGAGCCCCACATGCAGCAGGGCCGGGGGCGGGTTGGGGGTCCCCAGGGGCCTCTCTCAGGCTCCAGTGGGAGAGGGGCTCCGAGCAGCTTGTCACAGGGACGTCTGTCCAAGTGGACCGAAGCTTCAGCATCCAGTTCTTGGGGATTTCCTCTGGCCATCTGTCCAAAATGCCAGAGCATCGCTAACTCTCAGCTTCGCAGCTTCCTTGAGAACACCGCACACTGCGAAGGGCCCCACTTGTGCTCCTGGGGCGGGGGGGGGCGCGCTGGTCAGATCAAGTGAATCAGGGCTCCTCCCCCCGTAGAACATTGCGTGTCCTTTTGAATATCGATGCTGTCCTCCCAGTATTTGAAGAGTGTGCATTCCTTTTATGACAGGTTTCATTTATTTATTTATTTGACAGACAGATCACAAGTAGGCAGAGAGAGAGAAGGGGGAAGCAGGCTCCCTGCTCAGGAGCCCGATGCAGGGCTCGATCCCAGAACTCTGGGATCATGACCTGAGCTGAAGGCAGAGGCTTTAACCCACTGAGCCACCCAGGCACCCCATGACAGGTTTCAGACTTGGGGCAGCGAGTATGACAGGCTGGGGGGCAGAAGGGGGCCAGCAGGTGTGGACACAGTCCGGGCTCCAGTGCAGGGCAGCGGACCCCCCGGGGGCCAGAGGCCGACCCCGCACCCAGGCCTGTGCCCATCTTCCTCCCTGACTGTTGGCCTCCACTGAGTCTGAGCTGGAAGTCAGGGTGACTGGTTTTCCGGAAACTTATGGCCAAGGGGAGGAAACGGGGAGCACGAGGGGCCCAGGTGGGCTGTCTTGGGTCTCTTTCTCAAGTCCGGGCATGGCCACGGGATGCTCCCCTGGGGTCCTTTTTAAAGCTTGGTTTAAGTAAACGATAAGAAAGTGTGTTAATGGTGGGCTTAGTGTTTAACAGGGGAGTGGATTAGGTGGCTGGGAAAGTTCTGTCTGTGAAAATAAAGGGCCAGTGGGCTTCCTTTCCGAAAAGGCTCCTGCAGGAGCCTATCTAATTTCCTCTTCCAGAAGGAGCCCCTTTATTCTTTGGAACAGGGCCTCTGAGATTGGGCTATTGCTGGTGGAAGTGCATAAACTCCTGTCCTCACCACTCCCCACTCTGGCGAGGCCCCCGCTGCCCTCGCACACCGCCTCCCCGCCGCGCCAGGCTGCTCAAGCAGGGAGCCAGGAGGGGCAGGACGGGCAGGGGGAGGATTGGTGGCCTGAGGGTCCCCAGGAGCAGAGACGTGCCCTCCTTTCCGCACCAGCATCATCTTGTGTGGGGGGGACAACCGTGTCACACGTTGCCCTGAGCCCTGGACAAGGACCAGTCACACAGCCCCGCCCAGTCCTCTGCATCTGCTCTGGTGACAGGCCTCCAGACCCATCTTGTTCCCTCTGCAGCACAAAAGGGTCTCCAGAGGAACCCCCAGTGGGAACCGTGATTCTGGGGTCTCCCATCTGCCACCCTCCAGGGAAGGTCACGGCTCTTGTCCACTGAAGGACGCACAGGCTCCCAAGTTGTGGGGTGTGTTCCCTCTCTCTCTCGTCCCCCAGGACTGAGCCACGCGGACTAGAGGAGCTGCTGTCTGGGGGTGGCTGCCACTGAGGCCCCAGGAGCCCAGCAGGAGAAGACAGGTACTTGGAGGGGAGCTGGGGGGCAGGGCCAGGGCCAGGGGCCAAGTGCTAGCAGACAGCGGCTTGAGCTCCCCCACTCCTGTCTCCTGGGAGAGAGCCCCAAAGTCCACAGCTGGGGGCAGCTCTCCCTGGGGGGCAGCCCCTCTCCCCCAGCGCCCTGTCCTTAGGCCCCTTCTGTCCTGTCCCGCCCTGGGTCCCTCTCCTCTCCATTCTACCCTGTCTCTGGTCCCTTTGCTCCACCAGCTCCTTCCCTGTGGGGTGCCAGCCCTCCCTGACTGAGCCCCTTCCTCCCTGGGGGGCCACGGCCCTCTCTCCCTTCCTCTCTGTCCCTCCCTTGTCGCCACCTGAGTCAGGACTCTCCCCAGCCCCTTCCAGTCACCGTGGGAGGCAGGACACCCTTTGGGCCCTGACAGGGGTGCAGGGTCTGCGAGGAGGGACTGCGGACTTGCTCTGGGCCTCAGGAAGGCGTCGTGCACACCCACCAGCTGCCAGGCCTCCCCTTGGGAGTGTGGACGCCACGGAGAGCAAAGGGAGGGAGACCCCCGGCCTGTGGGGGTCCTGCCCTGCTGTGTGTCTTGTGTGGGCCCCAACAGGGGGCTCTGCCCCAGGTGCCCTGTGTCAGGAAGGGGCAGAGCTCAGCTGCTGAGCAGGGAAGCCCCTCCCTCTAGCTTCCTCCCCAGGGCAGGACAGGGCAGGGGTGAGGACTGGAGAACCTCCCACCGCCCCAAACCTCAGGTGTGTGGGTTCCTCCCCAATATTTAGACTCCTTCTTTCTATTCTCCCACAGCAGGGCTGTCATTTCCAATCGGTGCCCCTGACAATAGGATCGGTTGGCAGGGGGGAGGTTTCTGATTTCCAGAACCCTCCTCCCCCAGCAAGTAAGGCTTAGCTGATTCTTCCTCCCAACAGGGGGAGTTTGTGTGATCCCTCTGAAGGGCCCACCGCACAGGGGGGGTATTTGCCCGAGGATCTCCGGACTTTGGGACACATTTCCAGAGAAAACCTTTGGTAGAAGATCCTTGACATTGCCGCCGATTGCTTTGCATTTGAAATCAATTAATCACCTCTCTCAAAATGGAAAACTCTTCTGACAGCAATGAGTGTGATCTTAATCACGTATATTTGAACCTAAGATAGGTTTTCCAGGACAAGTAAATCTACTGAGATTTCTTCTTTCAAGTTGACTTTTTCTGAGCTCATGGCCTTTTGCTGGTTTCCGTGCACCAGCAACAGCATCTCAAATCAATCTGAGATGGCGGGGGAGAGCAGGTCTGCATGGCTTGGGAGGAAGCCTTTTAAGCTGCTGCTCACAGAGGTCTCCTGTGGTCTTGGGCGAGACTGAAGTCCATCCTTCAGGCTCCCTGCTCAGGGAGGAGAAGGTGGACTTGCATGGCACAGGCGGGCACTGAGACAGGTGGGCAGGGGGAACAGAGAAGGGGTCTGGCAGCCCCAGAGATGGGGAAAGGAGGGGACCCCAGGAGGTGAGGGAGCAGAGGAATCTCTCTGAGGGGGCGGGAGGGGTGGCATGGCCCCCAGGAGGGAGTGGGTAACCCAGTGGAGGCTCTGAGAGGGGCAGAGAAAGGCCAGGGAGAGGAGAGGAGGGAGGAGGGCAGGGGAGGTGGCAGGGAGGGAGGGAAGGAGGGACCTCACCTGGAGAATGCCCCGCAGGGTCTCAGAGAATTTCTGACTCTCCTCGTCCAGACCCAGCCAGGGCTGGAAGCGTCCTTCCTGGTGGAGCACGAAGGTTTCCCAGCAGTGCTCAAACTCTGCAGAGGGGCGGGGGAGGGGCGGGAGCCTGACTCAGGGACGGGCTGTGCCCCTCCTAGCAGCACCCCTGCTCTCTCTCCTCTCGGACACCCCCCGGCCCCCGAGGACTCTTTCTTCAGCCGGGAACCTCAGCCAGCCTGGCCTCCCTTCTCCCTGCAAACCCCAGTCTCCCTGGCGTGCCCGCCCACCATTCTCCCTGTCCTTCTGCACACACCTGTCCTGCGCTGACCTCTCTCTTCTCAGCGACCCTGTTGTCCTCTGCTGTCCAGGCCACCTGGCCTCCCCTCCACAGGCAGCCCACAGGGGCCACCGCTTGGGACACTACTCTTGCCCTCCCTCCCCAGCCCTCCTCCCAGGCCTCTCCCTACCCTCCACCCACCACCCCCACGCCCCGCAGGAGGCCCACGCTGACCCCTGGCGGTCATGATGGCGATGCTGGCCCCAGCCCTCTTCAGGGTGCACAGCCCCTGCTCATAGTGTCCGAGGCTATAGATGCGGGAGGCGAAGAGGCTCAGGCTCACGTGGCTGTTGTCCCTCAGGAACCCAGCCATACGCTGGGCACAGTCAGCACAGGGGCTCCAGGAGAGAAAGCAGGTGACCCTGTAGTGGAGTTTCGGGTCCAGGTTCCAGGACCGGATCTGCTCCAGCAGGCGGGACTCCGCGTGGCGGGAGAGCTTGGGGCACGGGGCACTCTGGGCACACAAGAGGCAGGAAAGGCTTCTGTCATTGGTGGCGAACACGGGGCAGGGGGCACCAGGGAGAGGCAGGGAGGTCCTGGCTTCAGGCACAAAATGCAGAGGGGGCCCTTCTCAGAAGGAGATGAATGGGATTTCCCTGCAGTATTCCCAGGATCCAGGCTCACCACCCCTGGCTGACAGGCCCATGAGGGCAAGTTCCCAGGGACCCGGTGAGCGAGCTGAGCACCTCGCATCTGCTTCTGCTCGCTAGGGCTCTGCATCCCGCTCTACCTGCCGGGCCTTCTTCAAATTCTTGAGATCTCATTTATCGTGGGATTTGCCTGAAGTTTGAGTTTGAACAGATTGCTTTACAATATGTCTCAGCGGGACCACTTGAGTTTCTATGTTTGTGCCCCAGGGAAGGGTCTTCGGGACCCTCACCTAGTGGGGCCCTGCAGACAGCAGCAGAAGAGCCCCCAGAAAGGGAAAGGGGGGCCAGGGGAGCTCCGAGTTCCCTGGCCTGGTGCCCTGGCAGTGGAGGCTTCCTCCAGGCAGGGGTCCAGCCCTGTCTTCACCCACCCCCACCGAACCCCACTCCCACCTTGGCACCAGCGTTCCTGCAAGCTGAGCCCACGGGTGACACCGAAGGGCTCGCTGTGCAGGGAGGAATGGGGCAGGGGCGCCCAGCAGACAGGCGCCTGGACATGGGTTGAATGTCATTGTCGGGGCTCACAGAGCTGTGGAGATGAGTGCAACCTGTCCAGGGAGCGATTGATTGTCAGCCTGGCACCGGGAGCAAGTCAGGTCAGCGGTGCAAACTCAAAGATCTGGGCAGAGTAGGATGGGGACTTGGGGGACCGAGGGGGCCTCCCTGGGCGATGCTGGAGTGGGGAGCAGTGCCCGGGGCAGGATCTCCAGCAATGGGCAGGGGTCCTGCCAGGGCCCCTGCTGGTGAGCAGGGGGAGCATTGAGAGCCAACAGACCTCGGGCTCTGTGGCAGGCAGCCACCACTGAGGCAGGGGCCAGGGAAAAAGCTGAGCCCTTGCCCAGAAGCCTTTTCCCCCGGCCTAACCCTTCCCCAGAGGCACAGCAGCGGGAGGTGGGGATGGAAGGAGGGTCGATCGGTGACAGGGGCTGATGGTGCCAGTCCCTGGGACAGTGTGACTGCTCTCTGACTTGTGGCTCCAAGCCAGAAACCACAGCAGAAACAGTCCCCACCTGACACTAGGCGGAGGGGTGGCCGTTGTGGGGACCGAAGGGAAACATTGGTGAGACCCGCTCAGGTCCAGCCAGAGCCTTCTACCCTGAATGTCCCAGCATGGGGAAGACGTGGGAGCTGCGGTCCGGCTGGACTGGTCACCTTATTTCACAGGACGCCCTTGTCCTGGCCCGGAGGAATCCCAGATCCCTGACCGGGATGCTCCACCTCATAGCACAGGTAGGTCCTGGGCGGCCAGTTATCATTGCGGAAGTTGTCAGTGAAGGTGCCCTCATCCAGCAGCTGCCTGTGGACAAAAGGGTGGGGGAGGGGCTGAAAGATGCCCCCGCCCCCCGCCCCCCGCCCTGGAGTATGGAGAGTCCTCTTGCTGGGGGATGTTTGGCATAGAAGAGAGATTTTACATTAAAAGTGAAGATATTCAGGGCTCCTGGGTGGCTCAGTGGGTTAAGCCTCTGCCTTCAGCTCAGGTCATGATCTCAGGGTCCTGGGATGGAGCCCGGCATCCCATCGAGCTCTCTGCTCAGCAGGGAGCCTGCTTCCCCCTCTCTCTCTGCCTGCCTCTCTGCCTACTTGTGATCTCTCTATCAAATAAATAAATAAATAAATAAAATTTTTTAAAAGAGTGAAGATACTCAATCTTTAAACATCTCAACTCTTTCTTATGGGCTCCTTGCCGTTTGCTGTGCCCCATGCGCTTTCCCCCTGCACCCCACATTCTGGCCAGACCCACAGAGGACGGGCTTCCACTGGCTTTGCTGGATCCACCCAGCCTCTCTCTGGGACCCCATCTGGGAGCTCCCGGGGGGGCCTGCCTGGTGCTCTGTCAGGGGACCCCCAGGAGTCGCCCAGGGCGCTCAGACCCTCTGCTGGATCCTCTCCCTCTACCCGTGGTAACCTCTCATCCCATCTCCTGGCCTCGCCATCCATCCTTGTCCCCGAGGAGCTACTCTCCCGCATGGAGGGACAACCCAGGGCTTTCCCCTTGGGCTCAAGGTTGGCCCACTCCACGGTGCGCAATGGGTCCACACAGCCGTGCAGGACCACTGCCAAAAAGAGGACCCAGGAGCCTCATCTTCTTAAATAATCGTGGGATTTTCCCTAATGATGACAATACCAAAACCCTTTGCGAGCCCGAAATCTGAAAGCTGAAAGGGACCTCCTGGCCCTCTACTCAGAGGGATCCCCAGGCAGAAGTATAGATTCCCAAGGGCATTGGAGGGAGCCAAGGATGGGGACCCTCAGGGATGATTCCCCATGACCTGGGGGAGGCCCCTTGGAAAAGCAGACTGGGCATCAGTGGATGGGGCTCGCTGGGCCCGGGACGGACCAGCAGGAACAAGGCAAAGAAGAGCAGGGACCCCCAGGGGTCCAGGAGGAGACTTGGAGGGAGTGGCATGTCCCCATCGGGCAGCCCCGAGGAGGGGCTCAGGAGCAGAGGGGATGCAGGGGGCTGGCGTTACCTGTCCCAGGCCTCTATGCCGGCATCCATGTCTCGGTCCCTTGACCTCCTCTAGCGCCGTGTCTGCGGCTTCTCTGCCTCGTCACGCCTATGCCGCGCTCTCGGGGTGCTCTTCAAGGGCCCAGGCGCCTTATATGCCATCAGAGCTCCTGGAAGCCGCTGAGCTGGCGTGACTGGGACACACCCTGTCTTAGACTCGGGCCACTCATGCCGCCCTCATGGGTGTTGACCTAGGAGGAACTTCTCTGCCAGCGGTCATATCCCTAAGTTCTCAGGGTCAAGTTAGGTTTTGGTTTCTCTGTTCTGACAAAGGCCCTACCTGGAAGCCTCGAGGAGTGACCGAGGTCAGATGGGGTCCAGGGAGAGTGTGGTCTCTCTGGGCAGCAGGGACCAGCAAGGCGGGAGGTGAGAAGACAGGCGTCGGGGCCCGGAGGATGGTCCTATCCCGGGACACAGTGCCCGGAGTAAAGTCTCCCGGGGAGCCCCACCCTGGGTCCCCCTCAGCAGCCAGCAGGGGCAGGGCCTGGCCCAGGCTCCCCGAGACCAGCTGGGGTGACCCCTGCACGCACTTGCACACAACAGGGGCCGGGGAGGGCGGGAGCATCTGGTCTGAGAGCCTCCCCAGAGCCTTCACCCCTGCACCTGCCACGGGAGGAGGACAAACCCGGGCTGAGCTGCCCTCAGGAGCCCAGCACCCAGCGGAGGACTGCAAACTGGCCGTGGGGCATTTTTACCCCGTTACCTGCAGGGGAGAGAGAGGCTCCCAGAGGGAATGGGACTTGGCCAGGACCGCACGGGTGTGTAAGGATGCAGCGACGCTGTGGGGCTGCAGGCCTCCCAAGGTGCGGTTCCCTGTGCTCTTGTGTTCCCTTCCAGACCCCGAGGAAGGAGGGGGAATTTGTATCCCAGCCCCGAGCAGGTCCCTGAGCCCCCGCTGGCCGTTCGTCCCCTTGGCCTGCCCCTCTGTCCCACTGACTCCCCCATTCTGGCTTCCTTAGAACCCTCAGTCCTGGCCCAGTGCCGCCCCTCCCGGCGGGACGTGTCTGTCCTGGGCTTACCTGACAAGTGGGGCCTGAGTCACAGCCTGGCGGCCCTCCCAGGCTGTCTAATCTCATCCTGGCCCCGGGAACCTCAACACCGCGTCCCCTCCTTCTTGGCCGGGCATCCCTCGTCCCGGAGAGATGGGAGGCTGCCCTCCCCGTACCTTCACTGAGGCTCCTCCCCTGTCCTCCATCCTCTAGACCCGGTCCCCTCTAGCCCTGATCCCGTGCCCTGGGGGCCTGGGTGGTCTCCGGCAGTCCTGCCCAGTACTCAAATGTCCCTGGTCGTAGCCTCTGCCCACAGCAGACACACACACCCAGCCGTCTCCAGCCCTCCTGACCTAGAGCCCTCATCCCTACCTGGACTGGGGCTACAGAGGCCAGACCTGGGCCCCTGAGGATTTCCCCAGCCCAGTCCCCAGCTCTCGCCTTCCGTGGTGGGGTAGATGGGGATGCGGCCCTGAGGAGACCAAGCTTTCCTCCAGGATCCCCCGAAGTCTCTCCAGGCACTCACCATGCTGGGGTGATCTCTGCTGGTTCCCGCACACCCTAGGTTTCCTTGGAGGGACCCCTGTGCACCAAGGTCCATGCCGGGGGCAGACGGTGTCTCTAGGAGTGCGGGGTTCTGCTGCACAAGCCCCTGGCCCTGGGAGGCCCTGGGAGGCCCTGGGAGGGCAGGCCCCCCCTCCACATCTGCCCCTGCCCTCCCGGGGGGCACCTGCAGCTAGAGCGCCCATGTCTCTCTGGGCTGAGCCCGCATCGCTGGCTCTGCTGACCAAAGGTGCCCCTTCAACCATGCTGCCACGTTTGGTGGGGAGACCAATGGGGGCCCCGTGGCAGGGAGGGCACTTTGCTCCTGCCTCCCCAGGGCAGACTCCCTACCAGTCTCGCTCCTCTGCCAGCAGCTCTGAGGCCTCCAGTTCTGGAAAGTTCTCTGGCACCCCATCCTTCCTGGCTCCCCTGACCCCAGCCTGTCCTGACCCCCCACCCTGCATTGGGTGCTGCCCGCTGCCACCTGGCTGCCTGCTCAGAGGCAGACAAGACCTCCCCGT
>RCUC01163926.1:0-54747 GCA_003697995.1 Taxidea taxus jeffersonii
TGGAATGAGTGGGGATCCTTGCCTTATTCCTGATCTTAGAGGAAAAGCTTTCAGGTTTTTACCTTTGAATGTGATGGTTGCATGTGTTTTTCATATATGGCCTTTCTTATGTTAGAAGGTTCTCTTCCTAATTTGTTGAGTGCTTTTATCATGAAGGATTGTTTTATTCTGGCAAAGGTTTTTTGCATCGATTGAGATAATTATGGGGTTTTTTGCTTTCATTCTGTTAATGTGATGTATGTCATTGTTTGATTTTCATATGCTAAACCATTTTGGCATTGCAGGACTAAATCCTACTTGGTTTTGTGAATAGTTCTCTTAATATACTCTGGAATTTTGGTTTGATGGTATTTTGTTGAAGATTATTATATCAGTGTTCATGAGAAATAATTGGTCTGTAGTTTTGTTGCTCTTTTTTTCATTATCTAATAGTTTTGATAGCAGGGTAATGCTAGCTGCATAGAATGAGTTAGTCAGTTCAGACTGCTATAACAAAAATACCATAAACTGGTGTCTTGTAAACAACAGAAATTTATTTCATAAAGTTCCTGAGGCTGGAAAATCCAAGATCAAGGTGCCAGAAGATTCAGTGTCTGGCAGGAGCCCTCTTTCTGTTTTATAACCAGCACCTTCTCATTATGTCCTCACATAATGGAAGGATGAGGGAGCTCTTTGGTCCACCTTTATAAAGGAATTAATCCCATTCACAGGGTCTCCACCATCATGATCTAATTACCTTTCAGGGACCCCCAGCTTTTAATACCATCACCTTGGATGTTAGGATTTCTGCATGTGAATTTTGGGGGGATACAAACAATCTATAGCAGTGTTTCTTCATCAGTTTTTTGGAAGAAGTTGCAAAAGATTGGCTTAATCCTATTTAATCCTTTAAGTGTTTGGTAGAATTGATTGAAGACACCATTTGGTCCTGGGTTGTTCTTTGTTGGGAGGCTTTGATTACTGATTGAATCAAACTTAATTGTAGATTTATTCATTTATTTCTTCATGATTCAGTCTTGGTTGTATGTATGTTAATGTTTAAGTAAGGAATTAGTACCTGGAACTTCTTGGTCTACCATCTTGCTGGTATCACTCTCTGTTGAGTTATTTTTACATTGTGTTACTGTCCTATAAATCATTGGTGTTAGTATAAAATGGTTCATTTAATAGGAGCTTCCTCTTCTTGTTTTCCAGCAAGTGTTCTCTCTCACTTTTGCACTGATACATATGTATGATTGCATCACTAAAATCAGTGCTGAGTGGATATCACTGATCTTGCCGTAATTAAAGTCTGTATTTTACACTGAAAGCACATGTCTTAGTCCAGAGAGTGGTGACCCTGCTTTTGAGAAGCATGGATTCATGTTCCAAACCTGGTAATAAACAACACTCCTATTTTTGTGACTCAGTTGTCTTATCTGTAAAATGAGAATGTTAAGATGAATGCTGTTTAAAGGCTCTTTTATATCTACTTCTCTGTTTCTGTAATGTAGATAGTAATTTAAATTTTGAAACAATGTAAGTGAGTGCAAGAATATTTTTATGTGTACCTACTCAGGGGTATACCTATCTAAAACACTTTGGATTAGGTCAACAGGTGGCCCTTACAAAAATAGTGAAGAGGGCACTGGGATAAATTATTGGGACCTAAAAACAAACAAACAAAAAAAACCAAACAACCCAGAATCAGACTCTACTATCAACATGTGCCTGCCCCAGCCTTTCAGAGAATGTTGTAGGTTGTCTGTGAACCTTACCCTGAGGTTAAAATAGAACACATTGCTGGATATTTTCCTGGAGGAAAGATCTTTGGAGAATAACTGTGTGATACACCCCCAATACCTTTTGATTTTGTCCTAGGAGAATATGGTTCAAGTTTTTTAATAAAAGGGGTTATAAGAATATGACAGAAAAAGCCAACCCTTGCTGAAGAATAAGAAAATATGGAAGAAAAAGAAAACAGTAACAACTTCAGTTTCAATAGGAAAAGAAACTGGGGGCCCCCGGGTGGTTCAGTTGGTTAAGTGTCTGCCTTCTGCTGAGGTCATGATCTCAGGCTCCTGTCCTGCATTGGGTTCTTTGCTTAGTATGGGGTCCCTCTCCCTCTGTCCCTTCTCCTGCTCATGCTCTCTCTCTCTTTCTCTAGCTTGCTCTCTCTCAAATAAATAATGAGAATCTTTTAAAAAAAAGGAAAAGGAAACTTTGGTTCATAAAGATGGAAGAAACCATATGGTATTTGGATGCAAGATCCATCCAGAAAACTTGCACAAACTGTCCATTCAATTATGAGAGAAAATAAGATTGCTTTAATATTGCTTATTGCCTAAAAAAATTATCATTGGCTATTTTAGGACTTGAGTCCTGTTTAACACTACCATGAAGAAAATTTGTGTACACAGAAGGAGATTTTTCTTTATTTTCAGAAATCATAGCATGTAAAATACAACAAAATATACTTGAGGCTTCTAAAAGTGAACAAAATTCTATAAACACTCAGTTTACTTTAGATGGTAAAATGTAATGTTTGTGAATAATAGCCACAAATATTTCTTTTGGGTAGTATGCTTTTCCGTTTGCTTATAAATTATACATAACTGAAGATGGTTACACTTTATAAATGTCTAATGTGCATTGCTATTTATATGATGTTTCTTTATGCTATTAATAAAATGTGCAGTGTCACTGTCTTCCATTATCTCCAGATATTTCTTTAGTTCACATTTTCACACTTAGGATACTGTTAATTTGTTTTTTCTGCTCACGACTGTCAATAATGATAAAGAGACCTGAAGAATAATGAAAATGATGAAGAGTCCATCAAAGGTTCAAAAGTAGGTGAAAGTTCATGAATTTTGCGAAGGTTTTCATAAAAGTGAAGTTCACTGATGTGAGTTAAAAACTAGTAAATTTTGTCAAGATACTTGGTCCTAACATCTGCATAAGTGGGATTCAGGCAAACTACAAAAGAGCCAAGTATGGAGGAATGTGGTGTGGTGTTCTGGATCTCTCCTGGAGGCACAACTCCCTCAAGCCCTGTGGGAAGTCACTGATGAAGACACTTAAAGGAGAGGATTCTGGGAAGAAGGCAGAAGAGGAAGTGCCAGAACACAGTCCACCGATCTAGGCAACCTGTCATGCTGCTAGAATCTGTCTAATGTAACTATTTTGGAACTTTGGAGACCTTATAGCTTTCGGGCAATAGCTTTGATGATAACTTGTGATTAACTGCAGTCAGTTTCATCTCTGAGCCCCAACCCCAGGGCAGACAGCCATGCACACGTTTCTGGAGCCCATTGCATACAGCTTGTAGGTCCAGGTGAGCAATAAGGACCCGTCCTCCCAATACCAGTCATCTATGTTCTGATCACTGATTGCTGACTTAAATTATATACTAGATGTGTGAAATATGACCGACTGGCCCTGTTGGAGGCTTATTCACAAGTGACGAAGTTTGGGGCCCTGGGCAGCATGGTTGAAGCCAATACTATGCATTGGCCTCATATTGCTTGAAGTTCTGCTGAGAGTAGCCTTAATTATATTCTGAACAAGACAAATTAAACATAGCTTCAATCTCTGTTGGTCAGATTTATCAGAATGGCAGATGGAGTGGTGTACTCGTGTGGATATTCAAGTTCAACCAAGAAAATGTAGGATCAGATATTGGGGAAGGCAAACTGCCATAGGCCCTGAGCATTCCTACACATTATTGCTGGTTGTGCCAGGAATACAAAGACCCAACCGCTCTTTGAGTTATGTCTCAATGTTATATGCACAGCAGGCAACCCTGAGAAATGAATTAGTAGCCCCCTCCAGGAGAAAGGGCAGGCTTGCTTACTGCCTTCTATGAAAGAGGTGGGTTCCCCATCATTGGTGCTCCTCAGATGTGGCACAAGCCCACTGCATGTGTAGCATAGAGACGATGCCTCCCTACTGGCTCATTGGGACTCGGCGGGGCCTGGGGAACCAACAGAAGCACAGTGCTTTTGCTCTGCAGTGTGCTGTGAATACCAAAGTTCTTTGTCTCTGGGGGAAAAGAAATCCAATAGAAACCTGAAAAGAAAAATAAATACATAGTAAAGGAGTATATAAAATAAGGTAGAAATAGTCTGGATAATTGCTAATAAAAGCTTGTATAGATTAAATTTACTTGATAAAATGCAGAGGTTCTGAGAAGGAATTTTAAAATGATCTATGACATATACAAGAGACACTTAGATTACATAAAAAGACGAATGATGAAAGTCATAAGTGGTCAAACATCAAATCAAATAATTAGAAAGGCTTCTGCTAATAAGTATTTAGTATACACTTAATATTATATTATTTAATATTTGTATGCTACCATAAAACTTGAAACAATTGCTTTTGTTAGAATGTCACCAGATGACAGCTATGTTGAACTTATTTAAGGTTTATAACAGACTTGGAAACCAGATATTTTTAAGAAGCAGAGAATGAAGCTATGAATCTTCAACTAATTTCTCAGGAACTTATATGAAACATATGACCTAGCTAGGACTCAGTCCAGGTGTTTGCTTCCTCTCTCTCCTTCCCTTTTCCTCCTCCCCTCCCTCCCTCCTTTCCTTCCATTCTTCCTATCTTATTCCTAACTCCAAAGCTGTTAAACTTTCTGTCACTAAGTCTCTTATTTATGCACTAGTTATGAGGACCTTATAAATAGGAGACCATTTGGAACTGTCTAAGATGTTATGGGAAATGGAAAAGGCTGTGTTATACTGTTAGCTCTGGAGACATGACCAGATTATTCCAACCTATTTTGCATTCTATGTGTCACTTTTTTAAAATAATGAAGTCATCTAATGTAATGAGTGCAAATCATTTGTTGTGGTCTTGGAAGGTAGGTGTGTATGGGGGATGGGGAGGTGCAGGCAGGTGTCCAGGGAGGCTAAAAGGCATAAGGAGTGTGCTGATACCTTTCCTTGTGGTTGGGTCTCCTAGAGTTTGAGGTGAACACTTTCCCTTTCCCACCCTTAGATCAATGATTATACTGACAGCCTGGTTTCCACCATGTAATCCCCTTTGCATATCTTAAGTGGGAAATAAGACATAAAGTTACTTATCGTACTTGCAAGATATTGAATACATTGTATTCACTCAGTCATCATGAATGAATTGGAAGTTACTAATAGAAATGTGGCAGAATTACAATAGCATCTTTCCTCTCTGCATTGCTCATTTGCTCTGTTGATGTTCCAGAGTTGTTCCTCTCCACAGTCCTGCTTCTGCACTTTCCAGGCTCAAATTTGGTTGCACTTTTTAATCAGTTTATACCCCATTCCATTAAGGCTACCACTCACACTGCAAAAGCCATTGCCCATAGTGCAACTTTTATTACTATGGCAGGAAAACAGAGATTGGTATGTCCTCAAACTCTGTGTAAACTATAGAACATGCAGTTAGATGACTTAGTCATACAGTATGACTTTTTAACTCTTAAAATACCAATATGAAAAAAATATATATAAAAAAGGATAGTGAAGCCAGTCGTAATTAGCGTTGTCTGAAGACCAGCAGTATCCCCAAGGTGGTTCTTACAAAGAATATTCTGGGTCCCAGCCCCAGATTTACTGAATCAATTTTAAAAAATATTTTATTTATTTATTTGTCAGAGAGAGAGAGAGAGAGTGTGTGTGCAAGCACACAAGCAGGCAGAGTGGCAGACAGAGGCACTGAGAGAAGCAGGCTCCCTGCCAAGCAAGGAGCCCAATGCAGGACTCGATCCCAGAACCCTGGGATCATGACCTAAGCTGAAGGCAGTGCCTTAACCAACTGAGCCACCCAGCATCCCCTGAATCAAACATTTTGAGTGAAGATCCTGAAACTGTGTTTTAATAAATACCACAGGTAATGTTCATGCAAAATAAATGTGTGAACCAGTAGTTCAGTTTTTGTTTCTGGGTTTTTTTTTTTTTCCCCTGTAGCAAAATAAGGTAAGACTTTTCTGGACTCTTTAAAAAGAGTAAAGAAACGATTCACAAGTAGTTTAGTATTGAGTTACTGGTATGGATGAGGAATTAATATCATAAAGAGCAGAGTGACAAGAATTGTGAGGGTTCAGTAATCTATGTGTGTCACTCAGACATGACAAACTATAAGTGTCATTGTCATCATCATGGTATTAGTTCTAACATGTTCCCTTGTACAGCTTAATGTCTTTACAATCAGTATGAGTCTTACAACCAGTGCAATTAGAAATGTTACATCTTGACTAATGAATAGCTGTCCTCTTTCTTGATTGCCTTAAAGTAAAAAAACAAACAAACAAACAAAAAACTGCATTTTTGTATATGTGCCATGTCATTCACCCCTTTGTTTTCACATTCCTGCCTTGTCCATGAAACACAGCAAAACCAAGTTGTCCAGGTCTTTGTTTTGCTCTGTCATTAACTTTCTGTCCTACCTTACCCAGGTCCCTGAAGTTCTGTGAGAGTCAGACTCTTCATTCATAAACCAGGTGGTCAGAACTGCACTCTTCTTCATCTGTATGCTGGGGAAATCGGGTGTCTCTCCAACCCTATAATTCTATGGATTTGATGAACTATTATTTGAAATTGGACCAATTCATGGTGATGGATGCAGACATTTAGGGTTGCAGGACTTTGTGGGACAAGAATCTCATGAAGGAATGATTTTGCACGATTAAGGAGCTTTTTGGCCTGGACAGAATGAAAGAAGGAGGAGATAATATAATGACACTAGCGAAAATCATGAGGATCTATTCCCTTTATCAACAGTGGTGATACTTTTGGGATCATGTTTCCAGTAGAGGGTGGGCCACAGGGGAAGTGATTCCTGGGCGGCCTGTTGGTTTCTCATGAGAGAATAGAGATTGCCATCATGGTGACTGAAGATTTCAGGGACAGAATAAAGGGTGGCTCAGCTGGAGGGCACGGCAGAGGGCTTTGGCCCTTGCAGATTTCAGAGTGGCCCAAGTCTCCACAAAACCGGGACTGGCACCACAGAGGATGGGTGTACTCATGACTCCCATGCACCTGCTTAGAAGTAGGAATAAAACCACAGCACTGTGTTCTTCATTGTGTTTCCTAATGCGCTTTGCAGTAAAACATGCTTGTCTCATATGGCAAATGTTCCCCGATGTACCAGAGGTAAAACCAGGTCCCCTCAGAGTATTTCATAGCATTCTTGTGTTTGCTTCAATCCCTGAAGGAGGCTTGTGATAAAGGTCTGAGCACAGCTGGTTTTTTCAAGTTCTAGGAAGTTTTGGCTTTGAATGTGAAATGCATAGAGATGGAAAGGAAGGAAGTCAATACCCGGTGTTTAACGAGCACATTACTGTTCTAGGTGATGAGGTCACCACTGTTGTGATCCCTGGGTGATGGTTGTGGACCTGTTTAAAGTTGTCCTAAGCAGCAGGAGAGCCAGGGTAGATGGGCTTTTTTTAGTTGCCCTATGTTAGGTTGTTTAGAGGATGAACTTCCTGGTACTTCCCCTCTGCCCTATGCATGGACAGAGTATGTGCTTCCAGCTGGAGGCAGATGACGGAGTCCAGCATGAGACAAATCAGTGCAAGGACACGAATGAGAACATGATTTCTTCTACAGCCTCTGCTCGTGCTCCTCGGCCCATCTGTGTCTTACATTTTTTTCCTAACGTCTCATCTTTGCTTTAACATCATTGCCCGTCAAGATTTGACATATACACTTAAAAATTTTTTTAGTTTGAAATGGTAATTATAAAATTACGTGGACTTTTAAGAAACAACACATATCCCATATTTTACTCATTTTTCCCAACTGCAGTTAGCTTAGATTATACCATTAATAATCATTTTTCCCTTTATACCAGATCAGATCAACACATCTGATCATCTTGGTTGCTTGCTCAGCAAAGTAATCAAGATATGCCTCCTTAAAGTATATGAACGCCTGGGGTCTTTGCTCCTCCAGACCATGATTTCTGCAGTTGCCCACAGAAGGTCATCACCAAGGGTGGATGTCCTAAAGGGTGCCCCCACTCAGTCTCCTGAGCTCAAGATAGACACATCTTTGCCCTTGGTTGCCACAGTCCAGTCTCCTGACCTGAAGAGTTCATTGCTTCCAGTAGTATAGTGTTGTATCTCCTGGCCCCCTATGGTTCTACTGGCAAGAGAAGCTCAGATAACTCAGTGGTTGTCATAGCTTTGTATTTATCAGAACTCCAGTCTTTTCTGGAAGGAATGTCCCCAACCCAGCCTTCCTCTAAGACAGACCCTGACTGCATAGACTCTAATGTTAGAGGGACAGGAAGTATGGATTATGTGCTGGGTCACTGAGAATGATCATGAGATGAGCCACTCTTAACCACCACCCTTTGGTTTTTTGACCTTTATTTCTGTTCCAGATGCACAGGACTCCAACCTCACAGGTGTCTTTTCTAAGCCGGCCATCTCATCTTAGCTGTACCTTAATGAAGCTCTTCCAAACTTCCAGTATTCCATTGGGAAAGAAGTTTCCCGTTGATAAAGTACATGCTAGAACCAGGCCATCTTATTTTCATGAGCTGTCTGGGGTTCTCAGAAGCAGCCATTTAGATGTCCCCTGCCAGATGTCGCCATCTCAGTCTTCTTTCACACGGGTGACTTACTGCAGCTAGTTCAGCCTTGTGTCTCACTCTGGTGATAAAGTCATTGTCTTCATGTGTAACCTGTTCTACTTTTCGGTTGTAGGAAGAGGTGAAGTTCTTTCAAGGCTGCCAAAGAGGCCTTCTGCACTACACAGCATGCACTGAATTAGAAGGCCAGCCTCAGCCTGTATTTTTGTTTCATTTATTTTGCTGTTGTTGGTTTAAGAGCTCTGGCTTACAGTTACTTTTGGCTTAAAATATGATAGGCCGGGGGATACTGTGAAGACAAATGTGGCTCCTTCTACCAGCCCTCATCCCAGTTCATTAGAGCTGAGTCTTAGAACTTCATTGCTCCAGTAAATCATAGGTTAACGCCATACAGCTTTCCATCAGCAGTGGCAACCTTGTTAGCATTTTCTGAGAGATCTCATAACTCCATCCTAAAAATCTGATTTCTAATGCCATGTGTACTACCAGTGGTCTTTGGGTCTCACCAAAAAAGACCCTGACACAAATTTGAGTGCAAGTTGTTTATTTTGGCAATGATCCAGGCAGCACTGTGCTACTGAGTTGTTTGGGTAAGGAAAGAAAAGAGTCAAGTACACGTAAGCTAATGACTGCTCCTTCCATGGGAGACTGATTCACACACCTTCCGAGGACTGCAGCGAGGTGGTATATCTGAAGAATGAGGAACAGGATCATCCTCGGTTGAGAATTGTGCTCATCAGTGTCTGCATATGTGCCCAGAAAACTTCCTTGCCGAGGAGAGTCCTCATTCAGCACAGAAAGAACTGTAGTTTCTTACAGTAAGACATCATGGATATGTATAGAAAAGTTATGAGTGGGGCGCCTGGGTGGCTCAGTGGGTTAAAGCCTCTGCTTTTGGCTCAGGTCATGATCTCAGGGTCCTGGGATCAAGCCCCGCATCGGGCTCTCTGCTCAGCAGGGAGCCTGCTTCCCCCTCTCTCTCTGCCTGCCTCTCTGCCTACTTGTGATCTCTGTCTCTCAAATAAATAAATAAAATCTTAAAAAAAAAAAAAAAAGAAAAGTTATGAGTACAGGGGTGCCTGGGTGGTACAGTTGGTTAAGTGTCTGATCTTGGTTCTGGTTCATGTTGTGATCTCAGGGTTGTGAGATGTTGGGGCTCTGCACTCAGTGGGGAGTTTGCTTGAGTTTCTCTCTCTCTCTCCCCTTCCCGCTTATGCTCTATCTCTCAGGTACATAAATAAATAAATAAATAAATAAATCTAAAAAAAGAAAAGTTAAGAATACATATGGACATAAGGGCCAGAGTATGATAATACTCTTCAAACAAATTCATAAAAACTTTCCTGAAAAGTTACTTATTTTAAATATAGCAAAGAGCAGGAAGTTACATGCTTTATTTTACTCCTTATGCACTCAAGTGTATTACCCATCACTATACTTATGAGGTGAGCTAAAATTTCTAGCATCACAAGAGAAAGCAATAATCCTAGGATCACTGAGAACACGTTACTAAATAGAGATTTGCACCAAAATTTGTCTGTGCCCATTCACCAGACAATCCCAGGTGGGAGCCAGATTGGACCATTTTCATGATGTGATATTAAATTATGCAACTAATTATCAGTCTCTTGTTTGATGACCCCAAACACCATATATAACTAAGGAAAAATAATTGTTTTCTGTTCAGTTTTATAAGTGGGAAATCTGAATTTCAGACATTTAGTCTCAGCTAGTGACTAATAATACAAGGAAGACTCAGAGTTCCTAGCAATTTGCCACTGAAGTCACAGGTTTACCCAGGGTTAAATGACTTCAGAAACTGTCAAATGTGTGCATGTACCACAAGCTCTCAGAGTATTAAAGTATTGCTGTACATGGTTTCTAATTTTGAAAGCAAAACATCACTATTATCATTAGTCAACTGCCAACTCCACCGCTGCCATCACCATCACCATCACCATCACTACCTGTACCATCACCAGCACGATAACCACCACCACCACCTCCACTGCCATCACCACCACCATTGCCGCCACCACCATCATCTTCACCATCACTGCCATCATCACCACCGCCACCACCTCCACCACCACCAAAATCACCGTTGCCACCACTGTCACCTCCATGCCCCACCACCCCTACCACACCCCCACCGCCATCACCCCCCCCCATCACCATCACCACCAGCACTGTTTTGGAAGAGTGTGCACATGGTGGTGAGAATGGTGAAGACACTGCATCTTAGTATTCAGGAGTTGGGCTCTTCCTACCTGGGTTTCTTGTGTCTGTATCTCACCTTGTCAAATGTGGCTGCATTTCTATTGACTCCAGCTCTGCTGGAAAAAAATATGCATGTTTATAGTTTGGACCAGTGATTCATTTCACTGAGTTCCTTTTTTGATTTGCTGAAATACATTTAAGTAACAACAATAAGAGTATTCATTCTCATAGCACATTCAGTACTTACTAACTGTGATGCTGTTTCTCATCACATGGGATACAGTGGTGAAACCAAAGTTCTTGACTTTATGACTTACAATTCAATGGAGGAGACTGAGAACATAATCAGGAAATAGGGTTTATAACATCCTATCCTACTTTAAAGAAAAAACATGAAGCAAAGTTAAAGGGACATAATGAAAACTTCTATATTAGATAGGTAGCCTGCCCTGATAGAGTGACATATGAGCAGAGACAGGAACAAAATGTGGCAGAAATTTAAATCAGTGAATGAGGGAAGCAGGGTCCTGGCATGAGGAAGTAGTCAAGCAGAGGCCCTAAGACAGGACGGTGTGCCATGTCTCTGTGGGAGAGTTTGATACCTGTGATGGTTAGAGCAGAGAAAAAGGACAGAAGTAAAGAACATCTGAAGAGAAGTTCAGGGCCAGACAATACGGGGCTTTGTAGTCCATGGTGAAGAGTTACATGTGTTTTTAATGAGTTAAGAAGCTGGAAAGAAGGGACGCCTGGGTGGCTCAGTTGGTTAAGCGGCTGCCTTCGGCTCAGGTCATGATCCCAGTGTCCTGGGATTGAGTCCCACATCGGGCTCCTTGCTTGGCGGGGAGCCTGCTTTTCCCTCTGCCTCTGCCTGCCTCTCTGTCTGCCTGTGCTTGCTCTCTCTCTCTCTCTCTCGCTAACAAAAAAAAAAAAAAAAAAAAAAGCTGGAAAGAATTTCCACTGAGGGAATGTTATGGTCTGTCTCATATCTTAAAAGATCACATGGCTATGATATGAAGAGTCAAATACAGATAAAATGTTGGAAGGCAAAAAGTGATGGTGTTTGGATTGTGTAGTACCATTGGAGGTGGTGATAAATTGTCAGATTATGGATGAATTTTTTGAGATAATGGCTGGCAGGATACATTTTGGGATGGGTTCCTGATATGTACGTGATCATATTAATGTTGTCTCGTCAACTGAGGGCCTGCTGTGGCCCTGCTTTATCTGGTAGAATTTATCTAGCCAGTGTCTCGATATTACTTGAATACTTCGAATGACACCACATGCATATCCAAAGGGATAACTATGGTGAGATAAAAGACCTGTTTGAAACCACATAGAGACTTACTCAAAACTGAGAACGCTGTGGCTGGAGAGGAGAGGATGGAGTCACTCTGGCCCAGGACAATGTCAGGCTACCTACCATGCCTGCCTTCCAGTGTTTGCTAGTGATACCCGTGTCCTGCTTGCTGGCCATGGAATTTAATGGTCTGTGATCAAGTGTATCTTTGTTACTTTCGTGTTCAAGACTTGATGGAGAGAGGGGTGCAGCCACCCAGGGATGGAGGTGGCACTCTGTTGGGGAGGAGCCTGCCACTTCCAGATGGAGGTTACCTTCCCCTTCTGTACTTCCCAGCATGGACACGGCTGCTCTCACTGACACATCACATGCCTCAGGAAATCTCTCCTTGATACTGAGCTTTCCACTGTTCAGGATCAGAAAATCCTGGAATTGAAGTGGTGGGGGCTGTCTTAGAGATGATTTTATCCAATAGAGAAGAAAACTAAGGTGTAAATGTCAAAGATAATTTGCTGTCACCACACAGTAGATAGAGACAAAGCTGGAACCGGCTTACACCTTCAGTGGCTTTTCCTTTAAACGTCTGTCTGATTATGTGAAAATTTAATCCTGCAGGAGTTTTAACTGGAGTGCCTTTTGGACTGAATTCCATCTTTAACGCCAGGACATGTAATTATTTACATGAGTTTGTTATTCTTAGCTTTGACAAAAAAGCATTCCATTCATCTATTTTGGACGCTTATCTGAAAATTAGTCCCAGATGTTTCCCTTTGTCTCATTTTATTATAATAATAGTTTAAGTTGTGATAGAGTCCAGGCCAAGATGGCAACATAGGAGGCTCCCGAGCTTTTATCCTCCCACACATGCACCAAATATATAGCTCCACACAGAGCATTTCTCTCTGAGAGATATCTTGAAACTGGCTGGGCAGCTTATATAGTAAATACTAGAGATCTCAAGGAAGAGATGAATGACAAGACATTAACCATAGTGTTATTCCACACTCAAAATGGATAGATTATCAAGTCAAAACCAGGAAGGGCAAAATGAGACTTAAAGAACTTTCCATCCAACAGCAATAGAACACACATTCTTCTCAAGCACATGTGGAACATTCTTCAGGGTAGATCACATATTAGGCCAAAAAACAAGTCTTAAAAATGTTAAAAAAAATTGAAATTATGTTACTTATCTTTTCTAACCACAATGGTTTGAAACTGAAAATCAATTACAAGAGAAAAACTGGAAAATCCACACACATATGGAGATTAATTAACATGCTAGTGAACAACCAGTGTGGGTCAAAGATGAAATCAAAAGGGAAATCAAAAAAATATATTGAGACAGAGGAAAATGGAAACACAAAATACCAAAACACATGGGATGCGGTAAGAGCAGTTCCCAGAAGTTTATAGTGACAAACGCCTACAATTAGAAAAGATATCCCAAATAAATGTAAATTTAGATTTCAAGGAACTAGAAAGAGAAGGACAAATTAAGGAAGGAAATAACTCAGATGATGGGATTCAATATGAAATAGAGACTAGGAAGATGTAGAAAAGATTGATGAAACTAAGAAACAAAACTAACAAGTCTTTAGACAAAAAAAAAAAGGAATACTCAGATCCAAAATGAAAGAAGACATTATAACTGACACCTAGAAATACTAAAGTTCGTAAGAGACTGCTATGGGCAATTTTGCCAACGAATCAGGTTACTTAAAAGGAATGGACAAGTACCTAAAAACCTACAACTGTATCAAGACTGAATCATGAGGAAATAGAAAACTTGAATGGATTAATAATGAATAAATAGATTGAAGTATAATCATAAATTGGGGATAGAAGGGGCACCTGGGTGGCTCAGTGGGTTAAGCTTCTGCCTTGGCGGCTCAGGTCATGATCTCAGGGTCCTAGAATTGAGCCCCACATCAGGCTCTCTGCTCAGTGGGGAGCCTGCTTCCCCCTCTCTCTCTGCCTGCCTCTCTGCCTACTTGTGATCTCTGTCTGTCAAATAAATAAAATCTTTTAAAAAAAAGAAACTGGGGACAGAAGGAATGGACCTTAACATAAAGCAGGTTCCTTCCAGTTTCCAAAAGTAGAGCATTGCTGGGAGACCTTTCATAAGTTGAAGTGATTATAAAGCAAAGAAGCAATTATTATTTCATAAAAGCAGAAATCCTCTTTGGATTTCTTTTGGTTAGCAAAAACAGATACTGATGTAGGTCTTTCTCAAAAGCAAAATGGCATAAAGGGAACTTTTGGATAGCAGGGGAAACCTGTATAGGCCATATATGACAAATCCATAACTAAAATCGTATACAACAGTGAAAAGCGGAAAGTTTTCTAAGATCAGGAACAAAAAACAAGGAAGCCCACTCTCATTTTTATTCATCGTAGTACTAGAAACCCTAGCCAGAGCAGTAATGCAAGAAGAGCAATGAAAGGCATCCAAATAAGAAAGAAAGAAGTAAAATTGTCTTTTTTGCAGATGACATGATACTATACAGAAAAGCTACAAAGACCACCAAGAATCTTTTAGAACTAACTTCAGTAAAGTTGTAGGATGCAAAATCAATTACAACAATCAGTTGCATTTTTATACACTAACAACGAGCTGTCAGAATTAAACAAAACAAAACAAAACATTTTATTTATTTATTTGTCAGAGAGAGAGGAAGCACAGGCCGAGGGAGCAGCAGGCAGAGGGAGAAGCAGACTTCCTGATGAGCAAGGAGCCTGATGTGTGATTTGAATCCAGGATCCCAGGATCATGAACCAAGCCAAAGGGAGAGACGCCTAACCAACTGAGCCACCCAGGTTCCCCCAGAATTTTTTTTTAAAGTCCAATTTACAGTAACATCAAAAAATAAAATATTTTGGAATAAGTTTAGCCAAGCAGTGAGGCAAT
This sequence comes from Taxidea taxus jeffersonii, assembly GCA_003697995.1. Taxonomy (NCBI): domain Eukaryota; kingdom Metazoa; phylum Chordata; class Mammalia; order Carnivora; family Mustelidae; genus Taxidea; species Taxidea taxus. The sequence goes on from RCUC01163926.1 coordinate 15,003, forward strand.
CTGTACACTGAAAACTATAAAACATCAATGAAAGAAATGTAAAATGATACTAATAAATGGAAAGATACTTGGTATTCATAGGTTAGAATAAATGGAAGAATAAATATTGCAAAATGTCCGTATTACCTAACCAATCTACAAATTGCATACAGTCCTTATCAAAATTCCAGTAGTGTTTCTCCCAGAAATGGGAAAAAATCATTCTTCTTGATATCAAGTATGATTTGAAGGTGTAATAATCAATATGGTATGGTACTGGCATTAGAACAGACACATAGATCAATGGAATATAATAGGGAGCCCAGAAATAAACCTATTACTTATATGGCCAATTAATTTTCAACAAAGGAGCCAAGGGTATACAGTGGGTAAAAGATAGTCTCTTTAGATCATGTTGGAAAAACTGGATGTCTACTTATAAAGAGATTAGTCTAGACCCCTATATTGTCACATACATGAAAATTAACTCAAAATGGATTAAAGACTTGAACACAAGACTTGAAACCATAAAAGTCCTAGAAGAAAACATAAGGAAAATCTTCTTGATGTTGGTCTTGCCAGTAACTCTTTGGATTTGACACCAAAAACAAAAGAAGAAACTCCTTAAAAAACAAATAGGACAGCATCAAACCAGAATGCTTCTGCACAGCAAAGGAAACTATCAACAAAATGAAAAGCAGCCTGTGGAAAGGGAGAGAATGTTTGCAGACCACAAATCTGACAACAGCTCAATATTCAGACATAAAATGAACTCATATGACACAATAGGAAAGAAAGAAATTACCACCCAATCCCTGGAATGGGCAAAGGACATTTTCTTAGAAGAAACCTAGAAATGGCCAACAGGTACATGTCATCAGGGAAATTCAAATCCAAACCACAGTGATATACCATCTCATACTTATTGAGATGTCTGTTATCATAAAAAGAAGAGGTAAATGCTGGTGAGTATGTGTAGAAAAGTGAATTCTTATGCTCTGTTAGTGGGAATGCAAACTGGTATAGCCATTGTGGAAAACAGTATGGAGGTTCTTCAAGAAATTAACAACTGAACATTGTGTGCTAAAGCAATCTTATTTCTAGATACATATCCAAAGGAAATAAAATCACTATTGTAAGGATTTATTCATAATCCTGTGTTCATTGTATCATTATTCACAATAGCCAAGATATGGAAACAACCTAATTGTCAGTCCATGGATGAGTGGATAAAGAAAATGTGATACACACACATGCACTAAAATATTTTTCAGCTTTAAAAAAGAAGGAAGTCTTGCCATTTGCAACAACATGGATGAAACTGGATGGCATTATGCCAAGTGGAATAGACCAGACAAAGGAAGACAGATATTCTATGGTCTATTTTTTACAAGGAATCTAACAACAACAAAAAACCTCAAACTCATAGAAATAGATTGGCATGGTGATTGCCATGGCGAGGCGGTGAGGGAAATAGGGTTGGCAAAAGGGTACAGACTCTCAGTAGTTACAGGATGAGTAAGGTCTGATCACCTAATGTATACGATGATGATTGTGGTTGATACTGCTGTTTTGCATAACTGAATTTGCTAACAGAGTACAATGTAAGTGTTCTCCCCTCCACTTCCCATCGGAAGTTTAACATGTAGGATCATGGATGTGCTGTTGGCTCCAGTGAAGTTGAGACGGAAAAGAAGCTGTTCTTCAAGAAGCCAAATATTCAGTGATTGTCAGATAACTTAACAGAACTGCTAATAGTAAAACTTGTTGTCTAAGCATCTGCCTGGAAATTCATTTTTGTGAGGAAAAGTACATTTTTTTAAAAAATGCTCTTGTGTTAAACTCGGTTTAACACAGGCCTTAGGAGAAACAAGAGCAGTCACTCTCAAATTATGTCATTTGAGTTTTCCTTCTGAAAATATGGCCATTTATTTCACTTACAGATTTCTGACATTCCCGTGGTAAAAGTCTTTACCTCATAGAGGCTGACACCACTACAAGGAATCAGATGTTTGGTAGAATTTCCCTCAAAGTCCTCCGAACATATGAAGTGTGATATTTGAGGGCAAGAGATGCTATTTCCCCTCTCACCCCATGTGATCCACAGATTTTACACTGACGCTTAAGATTTTATCATCAGAATTAAAAATTTTTCTCAAAACCTTTTTTTTTTCTTCTTCATAGCCTTTCTTTCTATCTTTGTTATTTTGTTCTATCTTTGTTTCTATCTTTGTTAAAAGTTCAGTCTGAACTTTTGAATATATGAGCATGTATATTTTGTGTATTTTAAAAATTTATATTGGTTTTTATAAAAACTCATGCAGAGTTTGAAAGTTTGAGTTTTAGACCATGGTAAAATTTTCACAAGTCAAACATTTGTATTCAAATATCACATGGTACACAAAAATATATACTATATACCAGATACACTATAAAAGGAGCATTTAGGGGACGCCTGGGTGGCTCAGTTGGTTAAGCGGCTGCCTTCGGCTCAGGTCATGATCCCAGCGTCCTGGGATCAAGTCCCATATGGAGCTCCTTGCTCGGCAGGGAGCCTGCTTCTCCCTCTGCCTCTGTCTACCACTCTGTCTGCCTGAGCTCTCTCTCTAATAAATAAATAAATAAAAATCTTAAAAAAAAAAAAGCATTTAGCTGTGTATTTCTAAACCTGCTTTCTTTTCCACTTTAAGCTTTTCATCCTTCAATGTGTGGGGTTACCAGCTCTCTTCCTCATGTTTAAGCTGTTGTCATTGGTATTTAACATGTGATCTCAAGGTGTTTATATGTTTAAAAATCAAATAATGCACCTTGTTTGTAAAACGTATCATTCTATGCATAAGGCGATTAGAAGGATACAGTGGAAATGTTTTCTGTTGCTAACTTTAGAAATTATGTCCTGTTAGACTGATGGTTGATTTAAATGTAACTTCTTGTCGAGCATCTGTTTTCAGAATCAGATTATTATGACTAGTTTTCCTGAAGCCTTAGGCTCACATTTCTGTCTGCTTTGCATGGTTTTAAGAAAATGAAAAGGGGCACTTGGGTGGCTCAGTTCAGTGTCCAATTCTTGATTTCGGTTCAGGTTATGATCCTGGGATCAAGCCCTGTGTTAGGCTCCACACTCGGGGGGAATCTGCTTGAGATGGGTGGCTCAGTTGCTTAAGTATCTGCCTTGGCTCAGGTGGTTATCCCAGGGTCCTGGGATGGAGTCCCACATCGGGCTCCTTGCTCAGCGGGGAGTCTGCTTCTCCCTCTCATTCTTCTTCTGTGCTTTCTTTACCTCTATCTCAAATAAATAAACAAATAAGTAATCTTTAAAAAAAAAAAAAAAGATTCTTTCCCTCTCCTTCTCTCTCTGCCCCTCCCTCTGCTCACATGCTCAGTCTCTCCCTCCCTCCCTCTAAAATAAATAAATAATTTTAAAAAAAATGAGGAGTGTGAAAGTAATTTTTTTCCTTTTGTATTTATTTATATTTATATTTTTGGTGATGATAAGTGTACTCTTTAATTTCCATCACCTATTTCACCCATCTCCCCGCCTACTTCTCCTCTGGCAACCAGTTTGTTCTCTGTAAGAGTGTTTCTTGGTTTCTGTCTCTCACTTGCTCATCTGTTTTGTTTCTTAAATTCCACATGAGTGAAATCATGTTAATTGTCTTTCTCTGATTGAATTATTTTGCTTGGCATAATACTCTCTAGTTCCATCCATGCCATTGCAAATGGCAGGATTTCATTCCTTCTTATGGCTGAGTAATATTCCATTGTGTATACAGACCACATGTTCTTTATCCACTCATCTGTTGATGGACATCTGGGCCTTTCCCATAGTTTGGCAGTTGTGGACATTGCTGCTATAAACATTGGGGTGCATATATCCCTTGAATTAAGTGTTTTTATATTTTTGGGATAAATACCTAGTAATATAATTCCTGAATTGTGGGGTAGTTCTATTTTTGAGTTTTATGAGGATCCTTCATACTGTTTTCCACAGTGGTTCACCAGCTTGGATTTCTACCAACAGTGCATGAGAGTCCCCCTTTCTCCACATCATTGCCAACACTTGTTGTTTCTTGTCTTTTAGATATAGACATTCTGACAGATGTGAGGTGATATCTCATTGTAGCTTTGGATTTGCATTTCCCTGATGGGAGTGATGTTGAGTATCTTTTCTTCAGAACTTTTAAGAAGAAAAGCACTAACTTTAGCAAATGTTGTCCTTTTGTGTCTCATAAATATGGACAGCCTAGGAGCTGGATGCCAAGTAGTGATGAAGGCGTATAAAGCACACTGAAGCACTTTGAGAAACTCGGAGATAAATGGACCCACAGTACAATTCCATTTCTAGCTACTCGACAAGCTGCCATCCCGCTGAGGAGAATCTGGCATATTATCATAAGCGAAAGCCAGGTGTGGAGGAATGTGAGGTCTCCCGCCAAGCAGCGGGCTGGCATGGGCCGCACACATGGGAGCCGCGCCGCTGAACATGACCGTTGGCACATCTGAGGCCCAGTGTCTCCATTTTACCTTTGACTCTGCTCATCCGTATGGTATCTCAGGATACACTTACTTGCCAATCACACACACAATAGCAAATACTTTTCCCAGTAGCAATTTATAAAAATAATTCAGAAGAGAGACTACTTTCAGAATTGTTAATGAAGTCAGATACAGAGAATGTCAGCTTTTCTTTTCCCCAAACTCACATTCTTTTTACAGTGCCAGAAAGCTTTTCCCAGAATTGTCTCATGCCTAAATGAATACTGCAAAATGGAGGTAACTCTGTAAAATAAACTCTAAGGAATATGTATTGAGCCACAATAGCATTGCATAAATGTGATTCTTTTTGTTTTGTTTTTCATGTTTTGTTTTTTCTTAATTTCAGCTTTATTTCCTTTCTCATGTCATTTTCTAATTCTAGGACATCATTAAACCAAACTCCCTATGTGGTAGTTGTGTGTGAAGAATTTCTTGTCACCTTTCCCAGTTTTCTGCTGCTTACATTTCACTGCAGTTGTTAAAACAGACTGATAAGTAAAACACAGCAGCAAAAGTGCTGTGAATAAAAATACAGCCAAAGAGGAGGAGAATTGCCAGGGGAGGAAGAGGGGTTAGTGTGGAATAGGCTATTGGTTAAAGACACGGTAAATTGGGGCTCTGAACATTGTGTTCGGAGGAGCAAGAAAGATGGAGTGACCTCACACAGAGGTGGAGGGACAATGTGGAGTGAAGATGCGGTCACCTGCAAGAAGCTCAGCTTCGGGGATATGGGGTTTGGGGTGCCTGTTAGAAGTCCAAGGGGTGGACGAACCAGCAGCTGCATTTGTGAGTGTGTGGATCGGGGGTGAGGTCCACAGTGAAAATCAAATCTTGAATGCTTCTGCAGTAGATCTCATATTTGGCTGTCAGGGTGGATGTGTTCAGCAAGCATAGGAAGAAAAGAGCAAACACCCAGGAGGATGCCAATATCTGATGACGGTGTAGATGAGAACTCTTTGCAGAGGATCTGGCGGGCGGCTAGTTGAAGGACATGGGGGAGATGGGTGGCAATGGAGGAAGGGTCTCTTCCCAAGCCTTCTGTTTGTCCAGCACGGCAGTAGCATCAAGATTTTACATGATGATTTATGTATCTTACATTTTACAAAAAAGCAAAAACATATGTTGTCCTGGGGGATAGACATTATCAGCTGAGAATGAGAATTTGAAGGATGTACTGGAGATTTGAGAAGAGAGAATGGTCTATAGACATTGTCTAGGGCGGTTAAGAATTGCTCAGTCATGGAAATGTGGTTAGATGGGTTCTCCAGGTTCATGATGACTGATTCAGCATTACTGTCCTCAGCCACACATGCAGTCAAAGGGTAGGCTAAGGATTGAATTTAACCAGAAGAAGCTTTGACCAAGAAAACACTGTGATTTTTTTTTTTTTTTTTTAAGTATCCTTTGTGGATTGGTATGACCATGTGATTTGCTGTAGCTGAAGAGTTAAGAGTCATTTTCTGACTTCTGGGCTGAAACATTTATAAAGGAATTCACATAATTCTCTGCTTTTTCCTTGATGCTGCAGTAGTTAGCATGTCCTGTTGAGAAGGACTTGGTTCATTCACATGGGAATGGCCTTGAATGCTGAGATAGAGGAGAGCCTCCCTGGAGAACTCAGACTGTTGGGGAATTCTAGAAGAAAGGGAAGGAACCTTCTGTTGTTTCCAGCCACTGAGCTTGTGGTGATCTTGTTACCACTGTGATCCAGTGTGTCCTTCCTAATGACAAGACAGGCCTGTGGGGGCGGACGGCTGAGGTCAGATGAAGGATGAGGTCAGAAGGGCCCAGACATAGAAGCATCATCTGTGTGAAGATTTAAGTTACCAAGAACCATGAGGAAAGAAGTGATGAAGTGATGGAGGAAGTGAGGTTGAGTCAGAAGATAATCTGACCAAAGAATAGGGAAGGAAAGGAGCTGAAAGCACATGGATGGCTGCAGAAATCAGGGATAATGAGAGTGCATGACCCCAGAGCATGGAGGATGAGGGGACTGAGGAAGGCTCTGGAAGGAACTGTAAAAAGCACACAGAGGTAATCACTAACCAACATGAACTATAGAGGATGTGGCCATTAAAGAATTGGTTGACTTTTCAAAGAGAATGCATCTGGGGAGCCTGGGTGGCTCAGTGGGTTAAGGCCGCTGCCTTCTGCTCGGGTCATGATCCCAGGGTCGTGGGATCGAGCCCCATATCGGGCTCTCTGCTCTGCGGACAGCCTGCTTCCTCCTCTCTCTCTCTCTGCCTCTCTGCCTGCTTGTGATCTCTGCCTGTCAAATAAATAAATAAAATATTTAAAAGAAAAAAAACAAAGAGAATGCATCTGAAGCACATAACCTTTATCAGCATTTCAAGGTCCATAGCAAATGGAAACCTTAAAAATGGGTCATTCTCTTGGATTTCAGACCTCAGAAGCAACATCAGAATATCCTCCCAAAGTAAGCAGTTTCCCATGGTGGAGTCTCCAAACAATAAAAGACTATTTGGACTGAAATTAAATGTGTTCATGCAATTTACAAACCTTGACCTCCACTACTATTGCTTGAAGGTTGTTTGTTTTTTGTTTTTTGTTTTTTTTAGATTAATTCACAGTTGTGCTATTTGTCTTTTTTACAAGTATGTCAGTTTCTTATGTTATTTGGAAAGAAAAACACAATCTCTATACCTTCCACTCAATTTTACTGTGAAGTTAAAATGGCTAAGAAATGAAATCTCTCTTAAAAATACAGTCTGCCTGATTCCATTTCCATGAATATATATATATATATATATGTATATATATATATATATATTCATTACATTTTTTTATTTCAAAAACTCGGAGTCATATATTTGACAGTATGAATCTTTTGTAACTATTACATAATGAGTAGTAGTGCTTCTTCTTCTTCTCCCCCCACCTTTTTTTCCTTAAGATTTCATTTATTTGAGGGCTCCTGGAGGGCTCAGTCTGTTAAGCATTTGCCCTCCACTTAGGTCATGATCTCAGGATCCTAGGATTAAGTCCTGTGTCGGGCTCTTTGCTCATTGAGGAGTCTGCTTCTCCCCCTACCCGACCACCCCAGCATGTGCTCTCTCTCTCTGTCAAATGAAGAAAAAAATCTTCAAAATTTTTTTAAAAATTAACAAAAATGTTGTATTTATTTGAGAGAAAGAATAAATAAGGGAGTGAGCCTAAGCTGAAGGCCACCCAGGCACCCCTCAACAGAGCTTTAATAAAAACCCTAAAAAACTACTATTCTTTTGCTTTGAATATGGATAAGAAACTGCTAAAAGGTACCTCTTTAAGAAAAATTATGTATATTTGACTTCATCAATGACCATGACATGTGACTGAAATAATTGAAAATATTCATAAAACACAGTGGAAGTTATTTGATGTATTAAAGTTTTTACAAATAGATTTCATATAATAACAATTCCATTTTTATTTTATTTTTTATTTTTTTTAAGATTTCATTTATTTGACAGACAAAGATGATGAGTAGGCAGAGAGGCAGGCAGAGGGGGAGGAAGCAGTCTCTCTGGAGAGAGAGGGGGAAGCAGGCTCCCTGCTGAGCAGAGAGCCCGATGTGGACCCTGAGATCATGACCCGAGCTGGAGGCAGAGGCTCAACCCACTGAGCCACCTAGGTGCCCCTCCATTTTTATTTTTAAGAAATGTTTATTATTTTCTGGGGCACATCGGGCTCTCTGCTCAGCGGGGAGCCTGCTTCCTCCTCTCCCTCTCTCTGCCTGTCTCTCCACCTCCTTGTGATCTGTCTGTTAAATAAAAAATTATATCTTAAAAAAAAAGAAATGTTTATTATTTTCTATAGTTCTACAACTATTTCTTTTGCCTTTGCTATTAGTATTAGCATAAATGGAAGTGTACTGGCTGAAGTTTCATCTTCATTCTTTCAGAAATACCTAAAAAAGATGTAATTATAAAATATAACTTTATATAAAACATCTAGAACTTATCTCTTTCCTTCCTGATGTAAATTTTTAAATCTATACAGATTGCTTTTATCCTTTCCTTTAGAATTCAGTTTCTCAATCACTGCTTACTACAGTCATGTTTTCCTGGAATAGTCTTTTTTTTTAAGATTGTATTTATTTATTTGACAGAGATTAAGAGAGGGAACACAAGCAGGTGGAGTGGGAGAATGAGAAGCAGACTCCCTGCGCAGAACAGGCAGCCCGGCATGAGGCTCCATTGCAGGATCCTGGGATCATGACCTGAGTTGAAGACAGACCCTTAACCACTGGGCCGGCCAATTGTGCCTCCTAGAATAATCTTGGTTATGGCTGTGTCTGTCAACCCAGTGCTCTCTGGGTTGCCATCCCAGGGAAATGGGAGCGGTGGGCCCCTCATCCCAGAGCACCAACCCTCCATCCATCCATTGTTTATAGTGTGCTCTGCAACATCTGTCTGTGGTTTTAAACAGAGTGGTTACGTTTGCCCTGTCAGAAGGAGAGTATAGCATTTCATAATGATTCCACTATCAAATAGTTACCAGGTTTTGCCTGGTCCTCCCTCCATAATGATAAAAGGGAAGTTCATTTGTTATAAGTAATTTCTGAGTGTTTTCTCTGTGCCACGCCCAGTTCTTAACGTTTTCTACGTGCCCCTCACAGTAATTTTTTGAGATAGTTTTACTCCCTGTTTTTCCTGAAACCGGGGAGTGTAAGTGTCTGTTTTTCCTCCCACAATTAGGGTGCGGCCCACCCAGTCTACCTCTTAGCCACTCTACTTCTGCCAGAGTGTGGTCTTCAGAGCACGTGACATACAACTTCTCTCAATATGTTGCCTGGGCCCCAGTCCAGATCTGATGAATTAGACTTCAGTGGGCGAGGACGAGTTAGTGATAGGAATCTGAATTTTCACCAAGTCCCTCAAGGAATTCTTCTACACTTGAGATTTGAGAGATCACATAACTCTTGCCTTAATCCCCTGACAGTGGGTGGTATGGTCCCACGTTCTGTCTCCATCCTGCCTCACTGCTAGGAGCTATTCTTACCTGACATAAGAGAAATGGAAAGCTCTGACATTAAAGGGATGTATGTCCCATGCTGTGTGTCTTCTGCAGATGACCCCTTGCCTCGAGAGTTCCAGCCATGGGGCCGCCGTAAGATCCTTACAGGCTCAGCTGTTTGGGTTAGAGCGGAGCTCTTCCATATACTCTCAGAAAGTTCTGATGACAGTGAATTTGGGCTCATTGACTTCCAGATGCCTATCTCCATGCTCTGCCCATCTTTGGGTGCGTTCTGCCACCTGCTGTTGGTAACTGAGGGAGCTGAGTGCCTGTTATGTTGCTGGACTCCGACTTATCACCCCTCACTTCAGGAGAACCTGGTTTTCAAGGTACCTCCAGTGACCTGGACACCAATGGTCTGTGTTCTTTGGTGTGTCAGGCATCATATGTTAAAACAGAGCACAGCACAACTCTCCAGTAGTATTAATGGGATGATAACAACAACATAGAACAACACAGAACTTCAGTCTTAGTCTGACAGATGAGTCATGGAAACAATGTAGTTTCTGGATCCAGGATCAGGATACTATGAAGACTTTTAACCTATGCATTTATTGTATGTGTAAGAGAGCTTCTCCAGTGCAACTTCACATGGGACAAAATTGCACACTCTGACTACCTGCTTTAACTGCAGTACTTAGCTTGGAAAATTCCATGATTGTGTCTGCGTATATTACATCTTTTTCCTAAAATTACCATGGTGATCCCATTAAAAAGACTTCTGGCAGGGGACGCCTGGGTGGCTCAGTAGGTTAAGCCTGTGCCTTTGGCTCAGGTCATGGTCTCAGGGTCCTGGGATCGAGCGCCGCATCGGGCTCTCTGCTTGGCAGTTAGCCTGCTTCCCCCTCTCTCTCTGCCTGCCTCTCTGCCTACTTGTGATCTCTCTCTCTCTGTGTGTCAAATAAATAAATAAAATATTAAAAAAAAAAGACTTCTGAAAGGAAAACAAGTATTTTTTTCCTTCTGGATTTGGTTTAAAATAAATACATAAATTTATTTTATATATGTGTGTGTGTGTGTGTGTGTGTGTATTCTAAACAACTCATTTAAAGGGGACATTTTAGTTTTAAACTTTACAAAATGAACAGCTTTCACTGTTTACATTTTCTGTTTCTTATTCATCAATACTATTTATTTGTATGATTTTGGTCAAGATTTTTTAGAACTTTATTTAAATACAATTAACTACACATCTTTAGAATGTACTGTTGGACTGGTTTCCACAGGTTCACAAATAGAGCAATGGTGACGGTCCAGATGATGAACATATCACCATGAGGCCCTCTGTCACACTCCTTTGGAACCCCTTACCCTCCCAAGCTCCTGACCCTATCCCCGGGGAATCACTGATGTGCTGTCACCTTGCGTTTGCTTGCATTTTCTAGGATTTTATATCATCAGAATCATGTAATATAGAGTCTTTTTTGTTTGTTTGGCTTCTTTTACTTAGCTTAGTTTGAGACACACCATGTGGTTGTGTGGATCCTTTTTTCATTGCATTTTATTTTATTTTAGTTTATTGTGTAGACATACCGCAGTTCTTTTATTCAGTCACTTGTTAATGGGCCTTTGAGTTGTTCCTAGTTTTAGCTATTTTTCCCCTAATTTTAGCTATTATGAATAAAGTTGCTATGACCTTTCCTGTGCAGTCTTTGTATGAAATTGTGCTTTTGTTCTCAAGGGTAAATCCCTGTAGCTTGTACAGGGTGAATTCTATGGAATGTTAGGAACTTTTCAAGAAATCGACAGACTGCTTTTCAGAGTGTTTCTAACAAGAATTCTGGTGTTCCTTGTCCTCAACAGCGGCACAGTCAGCTTTGTTAATTTTAGACATTTTTATAGGAGTAGTGTTATTCCTATAGGAATATCTGTTTTAATTTTTAATGAGTTTGCAGCTAATAATGTGGAGCATCTTTTCACATGCATAATTACCATCGTGTATCTTATTTGCTAAAGTGCCAACTCGAATCATTTGCCTATTTATGAGAAATTAATTGTTTGTCTTTTTCATTTTGTGAGTCTTTGAATATTGCAGATACAAGTTCTTTATTAAATATATTATCTGAAAATAATTAGTGGCTTTTTCATCCTCTTGTCTTTTGAGGAGCAGAAATTCTTGACTTTAGTGCATTATAATTGATCAATTATTTCTTTTTATGGTCCATGCATTTGGTGCTGCAAGAAATCTTCACCTGACTCAAATATTTGCTCTAGTCCAGCAGGTTGAAAGTTTTGCTATATTCTTAGCCCTGTGTGGCTCTGTTGCTGTGCCCTGTGCTCTTTTCAGGTGCTCCTTTCTCTGGAGGACAGCAGTCTTCTCACAAACACACAGTTCAGTACTCATCTAAAGACACAAGATGGACTCACATCCCCAAAGCTGGTTCTCTCTCTGTGCACTCCTCCCTCTCCAGTGCTCTGCCCCATGCACCCAAGCTCCTGTAGCCTCCCTGGACTTCTAGCTCCATTTCTTCACTTCAGGAGGACTTCTGGGCTGGGTGTTCCTTGGCCCTGAGCCTTAGCCAGGAAGCTATCCCGAGGCAGCAAACTGAGGCAATGAGAAAGATACCTTCATTATTTTTCCCTTCCTCAGGGATCTTGGTCCTGCATCGTGTGTTGCATGTGGTTGTGATAACAGTTGTTTTGTATCTACGTCTAGTTGTTCACCTGTTGTGGGTGAAAGGGTGACTCCTATCCCTGTCAGTCTGCCTCGGCCAGACATGGAAGAACCAGTGGTATTAATCTAATGTTCATTGACTTCACTCTCCTCTCCTCATCTGCTGTGTGCTACATAGTTGTTTTGCCTTCCTAGTGTTACTCCTGTGATGCATGTTTCTTCGTCAGTATCACTGAGTCTAGAGTTGTTAATGGAATTGGTCAAATATATTATTACTAAGTCTCCATAAATTGACTAAGTAATTTATTTCTAGTGCTCACTAAGGATGAATTAATTGCATGCTTTTTAGGGGAAATAACTCTATGGCTTCTTGTGTTTCTGCATGCCATGTGAGCCAAGGAACTAACTACTTTTCTTCTTATCTTTTCAAAGATGTTTGTATAGAGACTGTCCTTGGAAGACAGAGATGATGTTGTCATTTGAAGCAAAGGACTTGTTTTCTTACTGTCTTGGGAGATAGAGATAACATCTCTCTCCAAAGCAAAGGACAGGCATGCTTACTGCCCATTATAAAACCTTCAGGTTACCTGACTTCAGGTTTTCTCTCTTGTAATGAAAGCTACTCTATATTCACCTGTAATCTGGCTCTTTCAGTGTAGCCCTTTGGGAATTAGGACCCAAGGAACTAGCACAAGAAAATGTTAGTATTCTGACTACTACTATTTCTGGGAATAGCTAAATCCTTTGTCTCTGACCAAGGAGTCTTCTGACAATGTTCATGACATTTAAATTCTTATTTAAAAGTAGGGCAAAATTTCAGACTTTTTACCATTTTGATGTATTTTTGAAAATACATCAACTTCATATGGGACAGAATTGGATATTCTGACTACCTGCTTTAACTGCAGTACTTTGGTAGGTTGAATAGAATTATTAGTTGGAATAAGTTTCTTGTATAGGTTTTAAGTCATAATTAATGTGTGACAGCTGCTTTAAAAGGGTGTTTTAGACCACATTGGTGTACTATAACATATTATGCTACCATCTCTTAAAATGAGTAAATGGAATGAAGGAAACATTTTGGCATGTTAACCTAAATGGATTGTCAAATTTAACATCAATGCACAGAAAGAGATTCTCTTAACCATTAAGTAAGTTTTGAGGAATTTTTTTTGCTGTTCGCCTCACCATTCTGTTCAATACATATCAAAACATAGGAAGTATCAGGAGGAAAGAGCCTCTTGGATGAAGAGAAATGACTTTTCCTTTTCTTCTTTGGTTCTTTCCAGTAGTCCCTTTTTCTGAGCAAGTGGCAAGTGTGAACTATAACAAGATGTTTAGATACTCATGCTTGAGAGGTTGTAACTACTAAGATTAAGCAACCTGACTCCCAAGTAATACACGTTTATTTTGAGTGGTTTGTAACATATCAAGCAAAGTGAAATCAGTATGAAACACAGATACCCATCAATATGAAAGAAACAAAAGTAACTTACCCAAGAAAGTTTTGTGTTTCTTTGGCCACATCAATTAACCTTTGTGTGATTCTGCATCTTCCTTTATAAAAAGAAACATAATGGCATTTACTTCAAAGGATTGTTGTAGGAATTAAATGAGCTTGTATATGTAAAGCAGTTAGAATATAACCTTGCACTTAGAGCTATTATTCTATAATATATCACTGAATCTAGTTGTAAAGGAATCAACATATTACCCAAGTGTTACACAATAAAATAAGTGAAGGAAGAAAGGTCTATTATTTTCCTGGGGCAGCAGTAACAAAGTATCACGAATTGGGTGGCTTAGAACAACAGAAATTTATTGTCTCACAATTTGCGAGGCTGGAATATGAAATCAAGGTGTTGGGAGGGCCAATCTCCCTCCAAAACCCACAAGGCTGCCTCTTCCACCTTCTGGCAGTTCCCGGCAATAGTTGCTGTGGGCACCATAACCCTAGTCCTTGTCTTCACCTTTAGATGGCATTCTTCATCACATTTTCTCTTCATCATCCTCCCTCTGTCCAGGTCTGTGTCTGAATTTTTCCTTTTCATGAGGACACCTTCATTTTGGATTAGGGCCCGCTCTCATGACCTCATTTTAACATTTGATTCTGTCCATAAAGACCCTATTTCCAAATAAAGTGACATTCTGAGGTAGTGGGACTTCAACACCTCTCTTTTGCAAGAAATCATTCAATCCCTAGCAAAAGGAATTATCCTACCTATGTAATTAAGTAATAAGGAGATTTTATTTTAAAAATGTATCTAAAAATATAAGAATATATTCTAAAAAACTTACCCTTACTTAAAATATTTAGGATAATCTTGACAATGTACAGAGAATACTTTGTTAGTTAAAGTGATACCACCCATGTGGCAACAATGTAAATTCAATTTACAATTCAATTCACTTGGCCACCTTCCTTTGAAATTGTATGGTTGGTGATCATGGGATGAGAGCACAGATTAAAAGATATTACTGTTTTTGTATTAGGTCAGTTTTTCTTAATAAGCAATTTATGTTATATAAGGTTAAAATAATTTGGGTGAGATCAAATGCAACAACACTAAGCTGCCGGGTTACACAGTACATTTGTGCAGAGCCAGCCTCATTATAGGTGATGCCTGGTGAATTCCAAGACTTTGAAGTCTGTGTCTCTCGACATTAAATCTCACTAAGTAGTGGAGTTTCTTATACTTAACAGGGTCCTGATTAGTGGGTGATAGTTAAGAAAAATTGCAGTCTTCAAATCACATTAATTTGGTACAGTAAGTCTTCATTCACTCAGCTATGAAAACAAGACATGCAGACATACACTAAACAATTACTTTTATCACTTTTGGAATTGGATTTTATCATCTTTTACTTGCAATTTCAGGATTAGGTAAGCTAATTAGAGTGCTAAAACATGGAGTCATAAAACACGCCCTCAGGAGGGAGCAAAGCTTCTCAGCATTTTGTTCTAGATTCTTCGTTGTTGGTCTTAGCATGAATTGGGGAAATACCAGACAGCAGATTATCAATGCTCTTGATCAAGCATTCTGATAAAGAGAAGCATAAGAAGGATCGAAGAATATACCCTTTGCCTCAAAACCTACACCTTTGTGGATCAAACATCAAAATAATCCAGGTGTTTTACCATACACCCAAGCAGAGAACTGCATGTATGGATGGGTACTGCTTCTTCCCTACATTTTCTCAGAAAAAGACTTTTCTCAGAACTCCGGAGATTGAATTCAATCAGCTACAAAAGAACAGAAAATTTAAAAATACATGAAGGTGAAATATTAGAATTTTATGAGCAGAATATTCTGAGCCTTTCATATCATTTAAATTTAAAAGAGGTCGATTTGCATTGGAAGATCCAAGGTATCACTTAGACTTAAATTATTTTTAACAAATTCCAGGTGGTCTAGGGTGGGGCAAAGTCACCCTTTCCTAGGAACCATATTGTAATTCTCTTCTGGACTGTCCGGATTCTAGAGCAATCCAAAATGTACAAGGTGCAGTGCTTTATTTAAATAAACAACAGTGTAAGATGGTCTGACAGTTCTACAAATATCTATCAATAAATATAAAGAAGCAAACCAAGTGGAGTAAGGGCCCAGGGAAAATTGCTAAAATGTGGGATTTGCCTCTATTATGATAGCTAAATCATCTAAGGCTTGAGGAAAAAAGAACATGGGGGGCCTGAACTTGGTTTAGGAATTTTACAGTATTCATTCATGTATCATACTAAAGACAATTATAATCATAGCTGTCAAAATAAAATAGTCTGTATGTGTAAGATATTGTGATAAATGTTTGGTGATAGATATTTAATTAACCCATTGTGTTCATAGTCTTGTTTCCAGTGTAGAGATGAGGGAAGTAAGACTTCTGTAAGTCAAGCAACATGCCATGATCACAGCTCCAGGTTAACATCATGGTAGAAATTGTTCAGGCAGGGACATCTGGGTGGCTCAGTTGGTTAAGCAGCTGCCTTCGGCTCAGGTCATGATCCCAGCGTCCTGGGATCGAGTCCCACATCGGGCTCCTTGCTCGGCAGGGAGCCTGCTTCTCCCTCTGCCTCTGCCTGCCACTCTGTCTGCCTGTGCTCACTCGCTCTCTCTCTCTCTAACAAATAAATAAAATCTTAAAAAAAAAAAAAAAAGAAATTGTTCAGGCAGCCAACAGCCACTAAAGTCATCTGTGGCTCTTGGTGAGAAGTCCACATAGAGCATGAGACAGCAAGATGGTGGGGCCCATGGGGGCTGCCATCCTGCTTCCCACAGAATCAGTCTGAAAAGAGATAGAAAACAGAAGGATTCCAGCTAATTGCCCTGAGGCTACAATGAGGAATTATCATGTCTTACTGGGAGTCAGAGTGTTTGACACGAAACCTGAGTCTGTTTAGCAGTAAAAACCCACCAGACATGTGCTGTGAATGACTGTGCTGTACTCTTCGCATTCATACTGCCTGATCCCGACAAATGACTTACTCTAAGTCATACACGTAGGGACCATCTCAGGTAGGATTCAGGCTCAGGCCCACCAAACTCCCCAAAACATGGAATTTCCATTGTATGTTAATAATTTACTTGTAGGGACAAGAGTAACACTGAGGTGTAAAGACAGTCATGGCCCCCAGATGTTCAGGAACTTAGGAACTGCTTGAAAGTGATATCAGCTGGCCAAACAACTTCTCTGATGGAAGATCAGGACTACTCAGGTACACCTAAAAGTGTGAGAAAAATGTCTTCTCTTGAAGTAAACAATTTAAGTAAAGAAATGACCTCTTAATCAGCCAGCAAATAAGCACATTAATTAATTAGTTAATTAATTATTATATCAGTTTCTCCTTTTTTTTGACTTTTTATTTTTTCATTTTCTTCTTTTACAATTGAACTATAATGAACATACAGTGTTATATTAGTTTCGAGTGGATAATGTAGTGATTCAGCAATTCTGTGCATTAACTAGAGCTCATCCTGGCAGGTGTGCTCCTGGATCCCTGTGTGTTATGTCACCCATCCCCCAACCTCCTCCCCTCTGGCAGCCACTCATTTGTTTCTGTATGTAAGGGTTTGTTTTTGTTTGTCTCTTTTTTCCTTTGTTTGTTCATTTGTTTTTTTTTCCCTCAAGTTCAACATAGTGAAATTATATGGTATTTGTATTCCTCTAACTTATTTCATGTAACATTTTACGCTCTAGATCCAACCATGTTATTGCAAATGGCAAGATTCCATTCTTTTTTCATGGCTGAATGATATGCGTGTGTGTGTGTGTGTGTGTGTGTGTGTGTGTGTGTGTTACAAATCTTCTTTAAACCATTCATCTGTAGATAGAGACTTGGGCGGCTTCCATATCTTGGCTGTTGTAAATAATGCTGCAATAAACATAGGAGTGTTTATATCTTTTTGAATTAGTATTTTCATATTATCTGGGTAAATATCCAGTAGTGGAATTACTGGATCATAGTGTAGTTCTATTTTTAATTTTCTTAGGACCCTCCATCCTGTTTTCCACAGCTGGCTTCACCAGTGTGCCTTCCCACCAACAGTGCATGGAGGGTTCTCTCTTCTCCACTTCCTTGTCAACAACTTGTTATTTCTTGTGTTTTTGATTCTAGCCATTCTGGCAGGTGTGAGGTGATATCTTGTTGTTTTAGTTTGCATGTCCCTGGTGAGTGATATTGGACATCTTTTCATGTATTTGTTGACCACCTGCATGTCTTCTTTGGAAAGTACTTTTTCAGGTTCTTTGTCCATTTTTTAATTGTATTATTTGGTTTTTTTGGTGTTGAGT
This sequence comes from Taxidea taxus jeffersonii, assembly GCA_003697995.1. Taxonomy (NCBI): domain Eukaryota; kingdom Metazoa; phylum Chordata; class Mammalia; order Carnivora; family Mustelidae; genus Taxidea; species Taxidea taxus. The sequence continues at coordinate 32,935 of RCUC01163926.1, forward strand.
TGTATAATTTTTTTACATATTTTTGATATTAAAATCTTATCAGGTATATCATTTGTAAATTTCCCAAGGAAGATGTAAAAATGGCCAAGAGGTACATAAAGAGGTACTCAACATCATCCATCATTAGAGAAATGCAAAGCAAAACCACAGTAAGCTACCACCTCACATCTGTCAGAATAATTACTATCAAAGAGACAAAAAATTAGTAAATGTTGGTGAGAATGTGGAGTAAAGGGAACCTTCATGCGCTGTTGGTGGGAATGTTAATTGGTTCATCCACTGTGGAGGACAATATGGAGGTCCCTCAAGAAAGTTTAAAAATAGAACTACCATATGATCCAATAATTCCATTTCCGTGTACTTATCTGAAGAAAATGAAAACAACAAATTCAAAAAATTATGTGCCTACCCCATGTTCATTGCAGCAGTATTTACAAGTAACCAAGATATGGAAACAGCCTAAGTGTCCATAGATGGATAAATGGATAAAGATAGGTGTGTGTGTGTGTGTGTGTGTGTGTGTGTAAAATGATACACAATTCATTACTACGCAGCTATGCAAAGGAAATAAAGGAAATAAATCTTTCTATTTGTGACAATGTGGATTGAACTTGAGCTCATTATGCCAAGTGAAGTAAGTCACATAGAGAAAGACAACTACTGTATGATCTCACTTATATGTGCAGTTTTATTTTATTTATTTATTTTTAAGATTTTATTTATTTATTTGAGAGAGAGAGAGAGACAGTGAGAGAGAACATGAGAGAGGAGAAGTGCAGAGAGAGAAGCAGACTCTCGGTGGAGCAGGGAGCCCGATGCAGGACTCGATCCTGGGACTCTAGGATCATGACCTGAGCCGAAGGCAGTTGCTTAACCAGCTGAGCCACCTAGGTACCCTTATTTCATTTTATTTAAAATTTATTTATTTGAGAGAGAGAGGAGGGGACAGGAAGAGGGGGAGAGAGAATCTCAAGCAGACTCTGCTGAGCACAGAGCCTGATGTGAGGCTCGATCTCAGGATCCTGAGATCAAGACCTGAGCTGAAACTAAGAGACTGATGCTTAACCAACTGAGCCCCCCATGACCCCAGAAATCCTGCTTTAGCATCATAATTAAATAATACACATGCCTACCAGATTATCTTGTACTGAATTTCTTTAAAGCACATTATATTTTTAGGGATATATTTAGAATACTGTACTCCTTGCCCTTCTTTTCCACAAATGGCCCATTTGACAGTTTTCAGTCTGTGATGTATTTGGAGTAACAGGACTTCATTTATTGAAAGGTTGTGTCATCGTAACTTGAAACTTGTAGATCATGGTTCAAAAATAAGAAATGATTAAAAGAGACAAAAAACAGCCAGAGTAATTCTTTTAGTTTTAATGTTTGTGGAATTTCTTATTCAAGACTGAATTTGAAGTTCATTTCGTCTAGGTTGCTTAACATTGGCATATAACTGTTGCTGATAATTTCTGATAATTGTTTCTATTTCCTTGGTGTTAGTCGTGATCTCTCCCTTTTCATTCATAATTTTATTAATTTGGATCCTCTTTTCTTTTGAATTAGTTTGGCCAATGGTTTATCAATCTTATTGATTCTTTCAAAAAACCAGCTTCTAGGGACGCCTGGGTGGCTCAGTTGGTTAAGCGGCTGCCTTCGGCTCAGGTCATGATCCCAGCGTCCTGGGATCGAGTCCCACATCGGGCTCCTTGCTCAGCGGGGAGCCAGCTTCTCCCTCTGCCTCTGCCTGTCTCTCTGTCTGCCCGTGCTCACTCTCTCTCTAACAAATAAATAAATAAAATCTTTAAAAAAAAAAACAACAGCTTCTAGTTTCATTGATGTGTTCTACTGTATCTCTAGTTTCAATCTCATTGATCTCTGCTCTAATCGTGATTACTTCCCTTCTTGTATGTAGGGTTGACTTAATTTGTTGTTGATTCTCCAGTTTTTTAAGGTGCAAAGAGAGCTGGTGTATTCTGGATGTTTCCTTTTTTTTTTTTTAGGGAAGCTTGGATGGCTATGTATTTCCCCCTTAGGACCGCCTTTGCTGTATCCTATAGGTTTTGGACTAAAGTGTCTTCATTCTCATTGGTTTCCATGAACTGTTTAAGTTCTTCTTTGATTTCCTGGTTGATCCAAATATTCTTAAGCAAGGTGGCCTTAGCTTCCAGGTGTTTGAATTCCTTCCAAACTTTTTCTTGTGGTTGAGTTCCAGTTTCAAAGCACCATGGTCTGAGAATTTGCAGGGAATAATCTCAGTCTTTTGGTATTGGTTGAGCCCTGATTTGTGACCCAGTATGTGGTCTATTCTGGAGAAAGTTCCATGTGCACTTGAGAAGAATGAGCATTTTGTTGTTTTAGGGTGGAATGTTCTGTGTATATCTATGAGGTCCATCTAGTCCAATATGTCATTCAGTGCTCTTGTTTCTTTATTGATTTTCTGCTTGGATGATCTGTCTATTATTGAGTGGAGTATTAAATCCCCTACTGTTAATGTATTCATATCAATATGATTCTTTATCTTGATTAAGAGTTTCCTTATGTAGTTGGCTGCTCCTGTATTGGGGGCATAAGTATTTAAAATTGTTAGATCTTCTTGGTGGATAAACCCTTTAAGAATGATGTAGTGTCCTTCTTTATCTCTGACTACAGTCTTTAGTTTAAAATCTAATTTATCTGGTATGAGAATCTCTACCCCAGTTTTCTTTTGAGGCCCATTGGCATGAAAGATGCTTTTCCATCCCATCACTTTCAGTCTGGATGTATCCTTAGGTTCAAAATGGGTCTCTTGAAGACAACATATGGATGGGTCCTGTTGTTTTATCCAATCTTCAGCCCTGTGCTATTTTATTGGAGCATTTATGCCATTCACGTTGAGAGTGATTATTGAAGATATGTTTTTATTGACATCGTGTTGCCTGCGAAATCATTGTTTCTATAGATTGTCTCTGTAAATTTCAGTTCTATGACACTCTTGGGTTCTTTCTTCTTTTATAGAACCCCCCCTTAATATTTCTTGTAGTGCCAGCTTGGTGGTCACATACTCTTTTAAACCTTGCCAGTTTTGGAAGCTCTTTATCTCTCCATCCATTTGTCTTGCTGTATAAAGTATTCTTGGCTGCATGTTTTTCTCAGTTAGTGCTCTGGATACATCTTGACAGCCCTTTCTGGCTTGTCAGGTTTCTATAGAAAGGTTTGATGTTATTCTGATGGGCCTTCCTCTGTACGTAAAGAATCTCTTCCCCCTAGCTGCCCTCAAGAGCTCCTGTCTAAAATTATGACTCATCAGTTTCACAATCAGGTTTCTTGAGGTCTTTCTAGATTCTGTGATCTTGGGGGGAGACCTGTCTGCCTCTAGGACATGAACGCTGGTTCCACTCCCCAGATTGGGAACATTTTTATGGAGAATTTGTTCAACTATATCTTCTAGTCTTCTTTCTTTCCCTCCCCCTCAGGAATTCCAATAATTCTGACATTGGAATGTTTCATGGTGTCATTTAAATCCCTAATTCTGTTTTCATGGCTTCTAACTTGTTTGTTCCAGGCCATCTCTTGATCCTTTTTCTCTATCAGTTTGTCCTTTAGATCACTAATTCTATCTTCTGCCTCAATTACCCTAGCTGTTAGAGAATTTAGATTAGAGTGGAACTCATTGATATCATTTTTAACTTCTTCCCTGTTGGCTTTCACTTCTGCCCTAATCAATTCCATGTTATCATTAATGGTTTTCTCCAGCCTAGCCATTGCCTGGATAATTGTTACCCTGAGTTCCCTTCCATACTGTTTATGTTCATAGGCAATAGCTCTGATGGAGAGGGCCTAGTCTCTGAATTTCTTCTCTTTTGGGCATTCTTCCTCCTAGTCATTTTGTTGAGAGGTGGTTGAGAGGATGTGTAGCTGAATGTATCAACCGTGATCCAGGCAGGGTGCACCCTGGAATGCTTCTGAGCAAGTGGGAGTCCCCACCAAAAAGAAAGAAAAAATAAAAAGAGAGAGAGAGAGATGGAAAAAATAAATAAATAAATAAAAGGGAAGATCCGCCAGAATGGGCCACAAAGGTAATATTTATAAGGTATACAAACAAAAACGGACAAACAAAAAGACTGACAAAAATGAATGACAAGAAAAAGAACCCAGCCAAAATGAACCCCAAGTATAAGATTTATATAATACCAGAACAAAAACACATACACAGAAACACTGACAGAAGAAAAAGATGGGAGGGTGGTTATAAATCCTCAGTGTGGGCAAGGAAGGTTTTTTGAAGTTCAGTACTATATAACTATTTGGCACTTTCCTGAAACACAAAATCTAAACAAGATTAATATTTGGGGGGAGGGCAGAGCAAGAGGATAAGCCCAGGCATGGTCCAGTCCACAGCTTGTTGTTTACAACTATTGTTTTTTTTTTTAACTGACATGTACAGAAAAATTTACAATATATCTTACCCTATTAGAAAAGCTAAATCCTTAGCAAAGTGGTAACAAAATATAGAATTAAAATGGCATTAGCATCTATCCCTAAGAACATCAAGTATCTATTTTAAAGTATTTGCCATTGAAACAATAAATTATTATAGTGGACATTAAAGATTTTGCTCTAAGTTATATAGAAAATTCAGACATGCTGTCGAACTCATTATCCGCGAATGAAAGACTATCAATAAATAAACTGTACTATAGTCATTTTTACCAATCTCTATCTTTATTTTTTTTTAACTTCACGGAATATATTTCAGGACCAATGAAAAGTTAGAATTATGGGCTAGAGGGGTCATCTGACACTAAAATTACAGGTATACACGTGTATATACACATATACAGACATATACAAACATATACATATAAAGAAAATAAATCCATAGTAAATATTCTGGAGCAATTTTACAACTAAAGCTGAATGGATTCTCTCCTTCCTAATAGTATAGTATGGATGTTTATACAAACTACAGGAGATCTGCTGTCCAGATGTGTGTTTCCTATCATTAGATAGAAAACCTCCCCTTAACAGCTGGTGACTGCAAATCAGTTGAGGAAGCAGATGATGGCAAGAAGTTAACTCAGTTCAGCAGTCCTCAAAACAGCCAGGTACTGTGTTCAGAGCAGGCCCCATCATCCACAGGACTTTTAAACATGACAGAAGAATGTCTTCCAAGAAGTTTCATTTTTACTGAGTTCCAGCTCAAAGCCCTCCAAACATCTGTCATCCTCACAGGGACATCGTAGCTGCCAGATACCTCAGTTGGAATTTAGGTTAGAAAGGAGACATACCGTCTTCCCCAAATGTTCCAGGCTCTTCTTTGACAATAGCACTTGCTTATAGCACACACAGTATACTTTGATTGGATTTTCCTTCAGCTGCTTCAGTTTTGTGAGGGTAAGGAGTAGACTGTCCGTGTGAGTGTGTGCCTCTCCTTGTGGGCTGGGAGTGGGGGATCTGGGCACTGTGGGGCTGCCCACTCACTGTCTTCTGGATCTAGACTCAGAAGGAAGTGTGTTGTGGGAAGCTGAGCACAGAGCTGGGCTCTAGGCTGGAAGCTTGATGTCCAGCTGACTGCCCTTGAGATGTTTGCTTCTGCAAGCTCCATCACCTATAAAAGAGAGGGTTCATCATCTATACAGTGAGGATATTGGACCCGGTAGCACCTCGTTCAGACAAGCAATGTGTTACTCCCCATTAAGTGCTCCATTCTCTTAACAAGTAATGAGTCCCACTGAGTGCAGGTACCTTGATGTACTTTCTATGAAGGGCCCCAGCCTGGGCCACCTGCTCCACGAATTTCATTCAGCTTGTTGGCCTCTGAACTTGGTGCTGGAGACACAGTGGATGAACAGGGCAAGAAAAAGGCCACCTGTTGCTTTCTTTGTCATGCTATGTTCTCAACAGGGTAAACTGAACTGTCTCAGAAACCCAAGCTTTCACCACAAGAAAACGTGAACATATATAAAGAGATGTCAAGACATCATAGTGATCATTTGAAAATAGTTACAAAACAGAGGAGAGAGTGTATTTATCTACATACTTGAAAACCTGGCTTACTCCAGGTGCCCAGGAAAGTAATTTGCACAGTAGAAGATGCTCAGTGAATGTTTGTTGGCTTGATTTTTTTTATTAGTTGGTGATGGTACCTCCGTAATGAAGGCAGTTAAGGAAGTGACACTACCCGTAGGAAGGTTATATGATCTGCATGTGGGGAACTCTTTCACTGTTCTGGACCATATCAACTGATCATACTGCATCTTGTCTTTTGTAGACTGTGTCCCCTTGTCTTGTATCTTCCTGTACAGAGCATGGCCCAGAGGACAGAAGATTTGAAAATACAAGAATTATGTTAACTGAAATAGCTACCAAGTTCCTCGTGTAGCTTTGATGCCAAAAAAAAAAAAAAAAAAAAAATCGTTCTTCCAGCCTACTAAGAGCCAGAAACCACAATGCACAGAAGTAGAACAAGTACAGAAATGCCTACAGGGATGACAGGATGCAGCTATGTGGGAAGTATTTCCTGAACAAGGCATAAGCTTTCAGCAGAGAACTCTTGGAATGTACAATACAGTACAATAATAAACACACAACGCTTCTTAAACAGATTAAATAGATAGCACAGTAAGGTAAATCTGAATGGAGATGTTCAGTGAGTACAGGCCTGATTCTTGAGTTGAAACCTGAACAAAGATTTCTTGCTGAGCACTGAATGTATTAAGAATTGAAGACAGGAAAAAAAAAATAAAGAAAGAAAACCTCACATATGCATTTTTAACTCTAAAGAAGGAGAATTGATCTTTACAATGATTATACAGATGAATATAAAATCCCAAAGTGCCTAGAGAAATTTAAAAAAAAGGAGTAAAACTTGATTTAGGTTCATTTCCGAGCTAAATATATTTTGTTGAAAGCCAGTATTTTGATGACTGTCAAGCCGGGGAATGCTTACTGGTGCAAACACGTACTACTTTTCTGCACAAGTACTTTTCTGCACAAGTACTTTTCTGCACAAGACAACGTACTTTGTGATTTGGGGGAAAAGGTAAGATGCTTTTCTAATTTGCTTATAATTTATTAGTGGGGCTATGTAAATATACAACTGTTTTATATAATTGTGTGGTGGTAATAATTTGAAATATTCTGACTTTTAAATAAGATTGGACATTTGGATATTGATAAATCTCATGTTTGAGTCATAAAAGAACTTTCCATAATATGTTGAAACAGAGATTTAATTAGGTCTCAAAGAAATCAGAGTAATCTTTACTAACTCCCTACTGCTTTCAGAATTAATTATAGATTTTCCCACTTGTTTCTAAAATTGTTTTTTGTCATGACCCAAGCTTTCTACTATTGTCGTCCAAGACTCCTGTGTAAGTGCCCAATAAAATAGAATTTAGATTTGTATTCCCTGACTAGTCTATGCTTTCCTGACAATGCCTTTGCCTGTGCCCTAGGATATCACTCACTCTACTAAAATTCTCTCTTTTTAGGTGTAAGTCAATGTTTACCACTCTCATGAATGTTATTCTGCCGCCTTTGTTTCTATTTCAGAATTGTAATGATGCTTTGCTCAATCTCTCTTTCAAAGTGCCCATTATGCAGGTTGAAAGCACCTGCCCTAGTAGAAAGCTCTCTGTAAATAGTGTTTTTTCTTCTCTCTCCTTTTCTTGACTCTTCAAATATCTGAGGAGTAACCCCATGCATCAAACAGCTTGGGGCAAGTTGAACCTCAAGAGACTCAGGATCCCATGGCAAGGAGAAATGACCAAGCTGAGGACATGTGGAGTATAGCAGAGGACGGACTGAGGCAGACAGTGTAGAGGACACAACGAGGGGGAAAAAATGAGTCCAAATTTACAAAGTCATGAAACACATTCCCAAAGCCCAGGAACTGGAGGACACTTAGAGAAAGGAGTGAGTTTGCAGGCTGATGGGAGAGGAGTCTGCAGAGAATGGAAGATGGTCATGAACCATCTTGTGTTCTAAGCAAGCTGAGTCTTGTGTGAGCTGTGATTGACATGCAGAGGCTGGGTGTGCCTGATGGGAGGGCTGGCGTGGCATCAGTGTGATCATAATTACAGGGGCTGGAAAAAGAGAGTGCAGCTACATGGCTCTGTGGGGAGTTAGGGGAGAACCGATGCGAGCCAGGCTATATGGTGGCTGGGAAGGATGGGGCAGGGATGGAGAGGCCCGTATAGTGAACCACGTAGCTGGCATGGGAAACAGCATTCCTCTGTTCCCAAAGAGAGAGGGCTTACATGTGAGAACACAAGGGAAAGGGGAAGATGATACTTTCTGCTGAGACCTTGTAAATTTAGGGGGAGACCTTTAGTAAGTAGTCAAATGTGCAAGTCTGAAACAGGTTGTCCTACAAAGACTCCCCGAAGGGAAGAAGGCTCACTTGAATTCTGTGATTCCAGTGCCATGCCATTCATTCCAGTGTGATGCCTTTCTGCTCAGATTTCCATTTCCTGTTGCCAGAGCTGGAGACCTTTCACGTCCTCACAACGTTGACTTTGACAGTCCAGGTGGATCTGCTTCGACAAAGGATTTTTGAAGAGGGTAATTCATGATTATTGTTTTTCTTTGGAGACCCTTTGAAACTAGCTAAGGGCATAGATGTCAGCATGGTCCTCAGTTCAAATCCTTTGTTGAAATGCTTTCCTCAAAAGCAGGACAAATTATTTGAACTCTTTAACAGTTTGCTGCTCATTTATAAAATAGGAACATTTCTAAAATAGGATTAACTGATTCTACACTTACTGTTATGTAGTGAGAAATAAACACAAAATGTTTCTTACCAGAAACATTATATTGGCACATAAGAACGATCTCCAAAAAATGATAAACAGCGTTGTTTGTGTGGTCTTCCTCCTCTTCTCCACCATCTTATCATTGCTCGTGCTTGGTTCTTACTAGTTCTATCAGTGAGGTGGACTGGCAGCTACACTGTGTTAGTGAGAACTTTTGATATCTTCCAGAAAATGGTTTTATGTTTCTTAGAATCTTGTTCTACCCTTAGAATAGGTTTCCATTATCATATCACAATATCCCCTATTTGTTCTACTCTTCTCTAAGAAACTAGGAATAATATGTCAAATTCTGAAAAATGTTTAGAAGATTCCATGCTAATGTTCTTAATTTTCTGCAGTACAGAGAGATACTAGACTATTAAAATGTTCTTAATTCAGGGGCGCCTGGGTGGCTCAGTGGGTTAAGCCTCTGCCTTCGGCTCAGGTCGTGGTCTCAGGGTCCTGGGATCGAGCCCCGCATCAGGCTCTCTGCTCAGCAGGGAGCCTGCTTCCTCCTCTCTCTCTGCCTGCTTCTCTGCCTACTTGTGATCTCTCTCTCTCTGTCAAATAAATACATAAAAAAAAATGTTCTTAATTCATATATTTTGAAGATGCCCTTTATGGGATTTATAAGTTCCAGAATTGCCCAAATAATGTCTGGAAGACCAAACTCACCTTACATGTATGCCTATCCCACCTCATAACTTTGTTTGCATTTTTAATAATATAAATTGGTTTTGTAGAATCACTAATGACAAACATATAAATTAGAATTTATGGGGCACCTGGGTGGCTCAGTGGGTTAAAGCCTCTGCCTTCGGCTCGGGTCATGATCCCAGGGTTCTGGGATCGAGTCCCACATCGGGCTCTCTGCTCGGCAGGGAGCCTGCTTCCTCCTCTCTCTCTGCCTACCTCTCTGCCTACTTGTGATCTCTGTCTGTCAAATAAATAAATAAAATCTTTAAAAAAAAAAGAATTTATGAATACTCATGTTACTACAATATATATGTTCAAAATTAAATTCAAAGTACAGAAATGTCATGCAATTTATATTACTAAAATACAGTTATCACATTTGGCTCAGATTTAAGTGAGCAAAGAAGAAATCACTTTTATAGAGGTGGTTATAGGATTGATAGGGGCAGGATAGGTCCCTATGACGTTGTTCAGCTTGAATTTGTAGAGACAATTACAATCCCCTATAATTTTTTGAGAGAACAGATTGGTGAATGAATGGGTGGATGAACAAAAAATGTGTAAGGATCTTGGAATTGCAAGAGTCAAGTTTCCAAAACAAGTATGTTCTCTGAGTTTTGATTTGTTTGTGTGTCTGTAGGATTTTTCAGATAATCAGGTCTAAGATACACATTATATTACGATTAATTGAGACTCAATCAATATGGGTCACCGAGTAGATTTTCTCTTGCTGCCTGACAAGTTATCACAACACTGGTGATTGAAAACAGCCCCTATTTATTAGTTCACAGTTCTGTAGGTCAGCAAGCCAGCATGGCGTGGCTGTGCTTTCTGTTCGGGATGTCACATGCTTAAATCAAGATTTTGGCTAGGCTGGATTCCTATCTGGAGGCTCTAGGGGAGGACCCTGTGTTGGTCTCATTTAAGTCATCAGCAGAATTCAGCTCCTTGAAGTTCCAGGACTGAAGTCTGGGGACCCCTTTCAGCTCCTAGAGGCTCCTTGTAGGGCCCTGCACTGATGTCCCTCCAACTCAGCAGCAAAGACAAAACATCAGATCCCTGTCCAGCTTAGAATCTCAAACTTCTGTACCTGCTACCAGCCAGACAGAAGCTCTGGGGTGAAAGCAGTCACATGATTAGGTTAGCAGTACCCAGATCTTCTCTCTTGCTTAAGATTAACTGATAACTGACCTTAGTTACATATGGAGCATGTTTTCTATCCTGTGGTATAATGATAACCAAAGAAAAATACTGAGGGGTAGAGTCATTTAGATTTCTGCCTACCAAAATCAAGGTTGTCAATATGCCAAACACTGTTATACATAGATAGTTAATTTAGAGGTAAAGATAACTAAAATTAACTAGTCAGTGATTTTCCAAGAATGTTTTTTGATTGTGTAAGTATGCTGCCTTGGTAATTATAACAGGTTGTTTCAGTATTTGCTATGGATACACATTTAGGTAGAGTGTATACTGGCCTCAGCACAAAATTGCTTTTTTGTATTATAGAGGCTTTTATGAGTTTGTTTTTGATGGCTGCTATCTTTTCAGAAGAAAATAGCTGTTTTTATTTTTTTGCCAGTAAAATTATGGACCTTATATTCAACTGTGAGGATAAGCTCTAACCAAATGTATTTGGTAGCTAAAAGCTCATTCATAAATTTCCATTTGCATAACACAACCTACTAGATTGACTCTTCTAACTATGAGTGTTGCTATTGACAATCTCAAATATAAACCATGGATTAATCTGTTTTTAAGATTTTTATATGTTTTCAAATGGAATGTATAGCATATTTTGTTCTCTGAAGCACCCTGCCCTTTAGGTATACCGTTTGAAGACCAGAAACATGCTTAGAGTGTACATTATGGGTCGACAAAGGTGCTGTTAGGGCATACTGTCGATCTCCAGCAGCCTGGGTCTCGGGAGCAAACCCAATGTCTGCATGTATTCTGACTCTATAGCCCTACATCATTCCATTAATTTTCCTTACCACTTAGCCTTAGTTTTGTTTTCAGATATTTCAGATTAGAGCTATGCAGGGATGCCATGTCACATGGTTTAATTAGTAAGTTTTCACGGTCATGTCATATTATTTTAGTTGGAATCACATGAGAGTTTTTATAGTGGCTTCCTCTCTCCTCAGTCAAGTGAATGGTCAAATTAGCAACTTGAGCTCACTCTAAATTACAAAGTGGAATATGGGGGTTAAAAGTTATGTGTTTAAAACACAGTCATTGTTTACAAAGCTAGCCAGCCTTTGCCAAAGAAACAACCAATTAAAATCAGTCAACAATGACAATTTGAAAATGAATATGGTTGCCTAACGTGGACATAGTTCCTCTTCTTTGATTAAAACAATTTTAATTCTATTTTCCTTTTACTTTTTTTATCCTATTTTATACACACATACAGAAGCACACACACGTAATACACATGATATTGCATGTAACATTTAATTTTAAGAAAGAATCAAAGACCTTGAATAACAGCCCATGAGGCATGTTGTATTGGGTATGGGACTTTTTTTTGTTTGTTTATTTGAGCAAATTTTGGCTATAGAATTTCTATAAACCATTACAATCAATCCCTAGGATTGGATTGCAGAGTCTGGATTAAACTAGGCCAAGGAATTAATTCAGATTTTGTGACCTACAAGATATGAAAACAAAATGCATCATGTTGTGCCATCTATTTGGAGAAAAAACATAATATAAATAAACATAAATTTATTAAATTCAGCAATAGGACTAAATCATTACTCTTTGATTTAAATCATCATCTTGCAAGCATAATTTAAGAAAACATACTACCCATTGTAGAACCGGAGAGTGTCTAAAGGACTTCAAAGTCTCTGAATTCATCTCTTTCAAAAAATGGAACCCTATTCATTTAGGAGATTTGAGGATTTTTTTCAAAATCCTTAAGTTTTAATATAAGAATATGTATGCTTGGGAGATATTTTCAAACAACTAAAATTAGTTGCAGGAGGAGTTTATTGAAAGCTAGACTTTTTGATTTTTCTTATGAACCTTACAGGAGAACAATATCCATAAAATATTCATCAGAGTATAATATATTCTACAGGGAGGTAGTTTGGTTATAGTGAAAGAAACAAGGCACAGGTAGTACAAGCTCAATACCAATAATTAGAAGCTGTGACTTTTGGCAAGTTACCTAGCCTCTCTGAACTATAACTTTATTATCCTTTAAAAAGTATGAAGAAATATATTTACGGAACTGTTTGAGTATTAAATGTCATAATTTATATAAAGGAGCTGTTTATAATGGGGTGCCTTCGTGGCTTGGCCAGTTGAGTGATCAATTCTCAGATCTTGGCTCAGATCATCATCTCAGGGTCCTGGGATCAAATGGGCTCTGCACTCAGCAGAACGACTGCTTGTCCCTCTGCCCCTCCCCAGCTTGTGCTTTCATGTGCATGCATTCTCTCTCAAATAAATAAAATCTTAAAAAGTAATGAAAGAGCTAGTTAAGTGCTTATAGGAAAGGAAAGTTAAAATCAGAGGTTTTTTTTTTTAAAGATTTTATTTATTTATTTGACAGTCAGAGATCACAAGTAGGCAGAGAGGCAGGCAGAGACAAAGAGGGAGAAGCAGGCTTCCCGCTGAGCAGAGAGCCGGATGCGGGGCTTGATTCCAGGACCCTGGGATCATGACCCGAGCCAAAGGCAGAGGCTTTAACCCACTGAGCCACCCAGGCACCCCCAGAGGTTTTTTTTATGTGATCTCAGAAATTGGGTCCATACAACCTCATATAAGTAATGAAGTCTAACTCTGCCCTCAAAAGGCACAAAGAAGAAAATTGCTCTGTAATTTGAAGACACTCATGTTCTAGCCTGTGTCTAGCTTCCTGGCTATGTGTGCTGTGTTTCTTTAAACCTAGAGTTGTTTTAAGACATTAAGACCTTTTACTCTTTTAGTTCATTTCCTCAGCTGGTGTAAGAATGGAAACTAGAAATGAGCATAACACTCAAGCAATAGATTTGAGAGTGTGAACTGAGAAAGTCCCCTTTCCTTGTTTATGACACAGTACTTCCATCAAAGATGGACAGAGTGGCAGATAAGTTTTCTGTTTCAGTATGACACGTACTGATCTTGTCCACACTGAATCTTTATTTTTCTTTCACAAGAGCTGCTCTACATGAAATGTTAAATCTAGTCACATTATACATGTTGTGTTTATACTTGCATACTTCATCTTATCTTCAATAGCCATTTTCACAGGGTAACTTCTCCTAATGATGTTTCTTTTTTTTCTTTTTTTTTTTTTAAATATTTTATTTATTTATTTGATAGACAGAAATCACAAGTAGGCAGAGAGGCAGAGAGAGAGGAGGAAGCAGGCTGTCCGCAGAGCAGAGAGCCCAATGCGGGGCTCGATCCCACGACCCTGGGATCATGACCTGAGCCGAAGGCAGAGGCTTTAACCCACTGAGCCACCCAGGTGCCCCCTTAATGATGTTTCTTAAAGTTCAGATAAAAACAATGTCAAGGGGAAAAAAAAAGAATTAACTGTGATTCTACATAATGATTGTATTTGAGAAGAAAATGAGAGAAATGATGAAATATGTGGTGCTTTGATCTTTACTCCAAAGCTCAACAACTTTAGATGTGTGATTTGTTTAAAAGACAACACTGCTGTCCTCTCCAACCAAAATATACAGAGCTATTGGATATTTGTAGCATTATCTTATGTGCAAGACGATTACTATGGAAACAGCACTAACATTATTCCAATAATGTAATGTTGACTCTTAGTCAGCTCAAGGAAGCTCTTATGGCCAGTTGACTCAGAAACAAACTGCCAGAGAGTCTTCCAGCCCAGAATCATTTTTCAGACTTCATAATAAGATAAATGTAGCTCTCATTGGTGATGGCACTGGACACCCAAGTTTTAAATTGTACTTAAAATTTCTGATTATTTCACAAATAGTCAGTGATTTAGATCTACTGTTGCTATTAAAACACATGACATTGCCTCCACCAAAGATTAGTATGAACTACTGAGGAACTGGTTTTTTACAGAAGGTAAAATGGAGGCCCAGAATCTGAGAAATGAGGTAAGATTGCTGAGCTGATGATGTTTTGTTTAAATTGATCTACAATTGACATATAACACTGTGTACGTTTCAGATACACTGTTTTGATTTGATGCATGTCTCTGCTGCAGTAGGATTACCAGTGCAGGCTTAGCCAACACCTCCATTGTGTCTTTTTGGGGTGAGAACTTTGGAATCTACTATTTTACATTACTCACAAAAATTGACTTAAAAGGGATTAGAAGACTTAAACACAAGACCTGAAACCATAAAAACTGCTAGAAGAAAACAAAGGGGAGAAGCTTCTGGACTTCAGTCTTGGCTGTGGTTTCCTGGCTATGACACCAAATGTACAAGGAACAGAGTGGAAATTAACAAGTGGGACTTCACACTGCAAAGCTTCTGCCCAGTGAAGGAAACTACTGACTACACGAAAAAGCAACTTACAGAATGAGAGACAATATCTGCCAATGATATATCTGACAAGAGGTTAATATCCAAAATATGTAAGGAACTCCAACAATTCAAGAACAAAAAATAAAAAATCTGATCAAACAATTGGCAGAGAAACTGAATAGACATTTTTGCAAAGAAGACATCCAGATGGCCAACGGGTGCATGAGAAGATGCTTGACATCACTCATCACCAGGGAAATGCAAACAATCAAAGCTACAAGGAGATATTACTTTAAACCTGTTAGAGTGGCCATTATCAAAAACACAAGAGATAATGTGTTGGTGTGGCTGTAAAGGAAAAGGACAATTCTGTCTTGTTGGTGGGAACGTCAGTTGGTTCAGTTACTATGGAAAATGATATGAAGATTCCTCGAAAAATTGAAAATAGAACTACCCTTTATTCCAGCAATCCAATGTCTAGGTATATATCCAAAGGAAATGAAAATAGGGTTTTGAAAAGATATCTGTATTCCCATGTTTATTGCCACATTAATTACAGTAGCCAAGACATAGAAACAACCTAAGTGACAATGGATGAATGGATAAAGATGTAGCATTTAGTCAGTCCAGTATTATCCAGCCATGGAAAGGAAGGAAGTCCTGCCATCTGCAACAACTTGGGTGGACCTTGAGGACATTATACAAATAAGTCAGAGAAAGACAAGGTCTATATGATATCACTTATCTGTGGAATCTGAAAATGCCACACTCACAGAAACAGAGAGGAGAATGCAGTCCCCAGGGACTGGGGTTTGGAGGAGTCCTGGAGAAGGTGGTCAAAGAGGACAAACCTGCAGTTAGAAAATGAGGAAGTTCTGATGAGGTAATGCATGTCCCTGAGACAAGAGTCCCCAGTATGGACTGTGTACAGCAAAACTGTAGATGCCTTTTAGGATAGTGCTTTTATTGAAGTTTTCATGCCTGGTAATAATAGACACATAATTTGGGACTATACTTAAGTAAATATCAGGGAGTATCTTGGGAAATGTGAAAAAATATGTCCATTTTCAGAGCTTACAGTTGGGAGTCCAAGTTTCACTTCAGCATTTTCAGCTGTGGGACCTGATGTGAGTGATTGAATCCATCCATCCTGTTTTCCCATTCATAAAATATAACATAGCAATCCCTATAATATATGAACAAAGAAATTAGGGATACATCAGATTATGGCTTCATGCTGCTTAGTAGAGTACTTGGCACCTTAATAATAATGACTGGCAGAAAATAAAATCTATGGTGAGAGAAAAGGATTCTTATGTCCTTCCCCATCCACTCAGTAGCAGGTAGCACTGGTGGACAATAGGGGTCCCGGGGGCCAAGTTAAGGAAGCAGATGGTAGAGCAGATCCCATGGTAGCTGCTATGATCCTAGTGAAGCTCTGGGAATTAGGGAGCTGTGATGCTTGATTGTGCCATAGAGTCTGAGGCTAGCCCGAAGCAGAGGTCTTTGCTTGAATACCACAACGATGGTGATTTATGTTGAAACCTGAAGATATATTGCATTTGGGGAAGACAAACTTGGAAGGATAGAGTGAGAAGTTCTTGCCTATATCCTGACTTCTCAAATAAAAATTACTTCCCCAGAAGCCCTGTTTACTTGGCATTTCCCTGTTAGAGCTGTCTGTCAGTGTTTCATTTCGTATTTATGAAACATAACTGTAAAAACAACAGCGAGCTGTCATCTACTTCCCTCATCTTTTCCTGGTCTGTATGCATTAATAAGGCAGTTTGATTGCTAAATGCAACTGTTCCTAGAATGGGATAATCTTCACTAAGCCGTTTCTTGAGTAATGATCACAAGGAAAGGGCCCGGAGATTACATAGATATATTTTGAAAATTTTGCCGTGAGGATTCCTGGGTGTGATGTATCATTCTTTATCCTCACCATCACTAGGCCAGTCTGGTTGGCAAACCCCAAGGCTGGCAGCCTGGTTGAAAGATCGTCTAAGGGGTTTGGAACTAAATCAGCTTAACTTTTATGAAAATGTTTTGTTCCTTTAGCATTAAACCCTTTTGGGCCAGGGTCTGTCTGCAAGTGGGGGAAGATTGGGGGGGGAAATGAAATTATAACTGCTGAAGTGAGACATACCAATTTTGTGATATTGGAGGGAGAGAAAAAATCCCCAAATCAAGGAAAAGAACACCTTAGACCCCAAGAGGTGTTGGAGAGAGTTGTGTTAGCGATCATCATTCTTCAGAATGCCTGTTGAGTCTTTCTCAGGAGGGGACTGCTGGGCAGCTGTTCTCCCAAACAGTTGCAAGAGTCTGAATTTTAACTGACTATTGATTCTGACAACAGTAGCAAGCAAATTTGTTCATTTACAAGTAGCATAACATACCAGACTCTTCACAGTTAAGGACTCAACACTGTATTGTAGACATTCCATTTTCTGTCTAATTAGTGCAGAAATATTGGAGAAGTATTAAGACTGAAGTAAGCAAGCAAAAGTTTTGTTTTCAAATGTGTGATACATTTTTGGAAGCAGTTTTATTTTCTTTGAAGTTGACCTTATACTATTGAACATTTTCAAGTTTTAGATGAATATCTAAATATTTAAAGTGAATATCTTTGTCTGCGCTACCCTCCCCAAAAATGACAACACAGAGGCGATATTGGCCATTATAGAGCTTTAATAAGATATGCATTTCCAAATTGTTAAGACAATAAGGGGATGCAAATTTTTTGTGATGTTACAATATCACAGAGGGCAACAAGGACAACCATCCAGAATTTGATTATAGATGAGTTTGGGTCAAGTTTAATGGAACAATAAAACAGTAGTGAACATTCGGTACTTCCTTTTTTTAAAGATTTAGTTATTTATAAGATTTCATTATTATTTTACAGAGAGAGTGTGCATGAGTTGGGAGGAGGAGCAGAAGGAGAGGGAAAGGGACGAGCAGCTCCCCACTGATCACAGAGCCTGATGGGCTAGATCTCAGGACCCTGAGATCATGACCTGAGCTAAAACCAAGAGTCCCATGCCTAATGACTGAACCATCCAGGCGTCCTTTATTAGGGAGCATTTTCTTTGATTTGGCCAAGAAATGCATAGCACTTTCTATGTAGTATAAGAAATACATAGCAATTTCTTTGATGTGGTCAAGAAAACTTTAGGGTTAGGCAGAAATGAATTGGGATATGACCCATAAAAGCTATCCAGTGGAGACAGAGTCTTGTTCTCTTTCCTCTTCTGTGGGATGTTTAGTTGTAAAGATGAATTGAGGTAAAGGATAAAATATTCTGACATATATTGGGCACTTAGTCGATGTTAGATATTTTTGCTAAAGATAATAAAAAGGAAGTGTACATGAAGAGAGGTGAAAATAGTTCTATATAGTAGTTTTGGGATACTTCTAAATAAACATCTTAGGTGGCGTGTTAAACTATTCATAAGAAATAGTGGAATTATTTTAAATGTAATATGTGACATATAAAGCTTCAAAAAAGAGTTTTTGAATGAATGTACTAATTATAGTGTTCTTGTGATTCAAAATTATTTTCTTTTCAGGAAAGACTTTTTATATAAGATAATCTGATATATTTTTTGACTTAGTAGTAGCATAAAACTCAAAAGCATCAAGGGATCTACATGTAAGAAAGGAACAAATACAATGAGGGTCTGACCTCTAAGAATTGACAGTATATTTACAAATTTATATTTCTGTTTAATTTTTTAATGCCAAAGTCATTTTTGTTTTTGTTTTTTGTTTTGTTTTGTTTGTTTGTTTCTGTTTCTTTGTTTTTTATTCTTTTGTAAACATATAATGTATTATTAGCCTCAGGGGTACAGGTCTGTGAATTGCCAGGTTTACACCCTTCATAGCACTCACCATAGCACATACCCTCCCCAATGTCCATAACCCCACCACCCTCTCCCTATACCCCTCCCCCCAAGCCCCTCTCAGTTTGTTTTATGAGATTAAGAGTCTCTTAAGGTTTGTCTCCCTCCCGATCCCATCTTGTTTCATTTATTCTTTTCCTACCGCACAAACCCCCCACGTTGCATCTCCACTTCCTCCTATCAGGGAGATCATATGATAGTTGTCTTTCTCCGACTGACTTATTTCGCTAAGCATAATACCCTCTAGTACCATCCACATCATTGCAAATGGCAAGATTTCATTTCTTTTGATGGCTGTATAGTTTTCCATTGTATATAAATCCCATATCTTATTTATCCATTTATCTGTTGATGGACATCTAGGTTCTTTCCATAGTTTGGCTATTGTAGACATTACTCCTATAAACACTCAGGTACACGTGCTCCTTCGGATCACTATGTTTGTATCTTTAGGGTAAATACCCAGAAGTGCAATTGCTTGGTCATAGGGTAGCTCTATTTTCAACTTTTTGAGGAATCTCCATGCTGTTTTCCAGAGTGGTTGCACCAGCTTGCATTCCCACTGACAGTGTAGGAGGGTTCCCCTTTCTCCGCATCCTCGCCAGCATCTGTTATTTCCTGACTTGTTCATTTTATCCATTCTGACTGGTGTGAGATGGTATCACATTGTGGATTTGATTTGTATTTCCCTGATGCCGAGTGATGTGGAGCACTTTTTCATGTGTCTGTTGGCCATCTGGATGTCTTCTTTGCAGAAATGTCTGTTCATGTCCTCTGCCCATTTCTTGATTGGATTATTTGTTCTATGGGTGTTGAATTTGCTGAGCTCTCTATAGATTTTGGTTACTAGCCCTTTATCTGATATGTCGTTTGCAAATATTTCCTCCCATTCTGTCAGTTGTCTTTTGGTTTTGTTAACTGTTTCCTTTGCTGTGCAAAAGCTTTTGATCTTGATGAAGTCCCAGTAGTTTATTTTTGCCCTTGCTTCCTTTGCCTTTGGCTTTGTTCCTAGGAAGAAGTTGTTGCAGCTGAGGTCGAAGAGGTTGCTGCCTGTGTTCTCCTCAAGGATTTTGATGGATTCCTTTCTCACATTGAGGTCCTTCATCCATTTTGAGTCTATTTTCGTGTGTGGTGTAAGGAAATGGCCCAATTTCATTTTTCTGCATGTGGCTGTCCAGTTTCCCCCACACCATTTGTTGAAGAGGTTGTCTTTTTTCCATTGGATATTCTTTCCAGCTTTGTCGAAGATTAGTTGACCATAGAGTTGAGGGTCAATTTCTGGGCTCTCTATTTTGTCCCATTGATCTATGTGTCTGTTTTTGTGCCAGTACCATACTGTCTTGATGATGACAGCTCTGTAATAGAGCTTGAAGTCTGGAATTGGGATGCCACCAACTTTGGCTGTCTTTTTCAATATTCCTTTGGCTATTCAAGGTCTTTTCTTGTTCCATATAAATTTTAGGATTATTTTTCCATTTCTTTGAAGAAAATGGATGGGATTTTGATAGGGATTGCATTATATGTGTAGATTGCTTTAGGTAGCATAGACATTTCTACAATATTTGTTCTGCCAGTCCAGGAGCATAGAACATTTTTCCATTTCTTTATGTCTTCCTCAATTTCTTTCATGAGTACTTTATAGTTTTCTGAGTATAGATTCTTTGCCTCTTTGGTTAGGTTTATTCCTAGGTATCTTATGGTTTTGGGTACAATTGTAAATGGCATTGACTCCTTAATTTCTCTTTCTCCTGTCTTGTTGTTGGTGTAAAGAAATGCAACTGATTTCTGTGCATTGATTTTATATCCTGACACTTTACTGAATTCTTGTACACGCTCTAGCAATTTTGGAGTGGAGCCTTTTGCGTTTTCCACATATAGTATCATATCATCTGCAAAGAGTGATAGTTTGACTTCTTCTTTGCCGATTTGGATGCCTTTAATTTCTTTTCGTTGTCTGATTTCTGTGGTTAGGACTTCTAGTACTGTGTTGAATAGCGGTGGTGATAACAGACATCCCTGCTGTGTTCCTGACCTTAGCAGAAAAGCTCTCAGTTTTTCTCCATTGAGAATGATATTTGCGGTGGGTTTTTCATAGATGGCTTTGATAATATTGAGGTATGTGCCCTCTATCCCTACACTTTGAAGAGTTTTGATTAGGAAGGGATGCTGTACTTTGTCAAATGCTTTTTCAGCATCTAATGAGAGTATCATATGGTTCTTGTTCTTTCTTTTATTAATGTATTGTATCACATTGTATTAATGTATTGTATCCGCATTGACTTGCGGATGTTGAACCAACCTTGCAGCCCCGGAATAAATCCCTCTTGGTCATGGTGAATAATCCCTTTAATGTACTGTTGGATCCTATTGGCTAGTATTTTGGTGATAATTTTTGCATCTGTGTTCATCAAGGATATTGGTCTGTAATTCTCTTTTTTGATGGGATCCTTGTCTGGTTTGGGGATCAAGGTGATGCTGGCCTCATAAAATGGGTTTGGAAGTTTTCCTGCCATTTCTATTTTTTGGAACAGTTTCAAGGGAATAGGAATTAATTCTTCTTTAAATGTTTGGTAGAATTCCCCTGGGAAGCCATATGGCCCTGGGCTTTTGTTTGGAGATTTTTGATGACTGTCTCAATCTCCTTACTGGTTTTGGGTCTGGTCAGGTTTTCTCTTTCTTCCTGGTTCAGTTGTGATAATTTATATGTCTCTAGGCAAGCATCCATTTCTTCCAGATTGTCGAATTTGTCAGCGTAGAGTTGTTCATAGTATGTTCTAATAATTGTTTGTATTTCTTTGGTGTTGGTTGTGATCTCTCCTCTTTCGTTCATGATTTTATTTATTTGGGTCCTTTCTCTTTTCTTTTAGATAAGTCTGGCCGGGGTTGCGTCAATCTTATTAATTCTTTCAAAGAACCAGCTCCTAGTTTTGTTGATTTGTCCCATTGTTGGTTGTTTTTTTTTTTTTTTTTTTTTTT
>ML110449.1:0-12739 GCA_003697995.1 Taxidea taxus jeffersonii
ACACACACACACACACACACACACACATACATGTGCCCGTGCGCATGCCCATTCCTTGGTGTCTCATAATGCCCATGATTATAGTTTGCTGTGCTAAGAAAAAGTAATTATTCTTAGTAGTTACTAGTCATGGGCTCTAGAATTATAGTGACTTGGGTTTGAATTCTAGAACCACCACCTAATAGCTGGGTAATCTCAGACAAACTACTGAGCCAGTTTCTTTAAGCCTGTTTCCATAATAATGATAGCTGCTTACAGAATTTTCATGAGTAATTAGATGAGATATGCAAAGCATCTGGTACAACCTAATATCAACATTCAAATACTAGCTCTTTATTATAAGGCTGTGTCATGGTGGCCATGAGGAAGTACTTGAATTGTGGTTGAGCCAGTCATAATGGAATTTACTCTCCCTGTCTTTGGACTGGATACCACGGTCATCAGTAAGCACACCATTTTTACCATAAATGATAAATTGTTATTTTAATGATGTGGCAGGCAGCTCTTAGCTGTCGATCTCCTTTGGGAATTAGCTTAGCTGACAGAGCCACCTTGCCAAGGATCACTCCCCATTTTCCAATGACTGAGAGACAGGGGGAGAAGCATGGTGCTCACCCCCCAGCTTTGGGTAGCTTTGAAGGACCACCCCACCTTCTGAACTCCCTGAATTGTTGACTGAGGTTCTCTCAAGACTCCAGTGCTGCTAGCCTTCTGCCCAGTTCTGCTTCTTACTTTTCCCTTTCATACTTGTTGAACTTGTAGTGCTGGCTAATATACCTTTTACACGCTAATCTGTCTGCTTCTTAGGGAACTCAGCTTGCATCAGATGTTATGGGATAGAGCTTGGAAAGTGACAGAAATGGAGAGGAAGCATTGAGGACCTAGAGTATAGAATGACTGAGGAGAAGATGCAGGAATGCATGCAGGACCTAGTTTCCCATATTCATGACATTTGTACCTTACCATTAAGGTAATGGGGAGTCACTGAAAGATTCTCTCAAGGAGATTATGAAATCCTTGCAGATCTGTATTCTGAAAGATCTTTTGGCAGTAGGGGAGAAGCCTGCGTGAGGTAGTGTGGAAACGGAGAAACGGAGCTCGGAGCTCGAGGATTCTGGGACAGAGAACAGTTGGTGAGTTCGCTCCAATAGGGACAAGAAAGTATAACAGTGGTGGTGGCGGTGCAGACCCCCGGTCATCCACTGGTGCAGAAGCAGCAGAAATGGAGGAGAAGGGATGGGTTCAAGGCATTTTCTGAGCTAAAAACCAACAGATCTTAGTATCAAGGGGACAGGACTGGTGGTGGCACTGATTTCAAGATGGGGTCCAAATGGAACTTTGCAACCATTTCCTTTGAGCTAGAGAGGGAATCAGATGCAAAGCCTGAAACCAAGAAGTGGTGGGGGCCAGGGTGGCACCAACGATGTTGAGGGAGGGGAAAGTTCCTGCAGAGAACTTGGTAGGAGGGCCCAAGGGTTGGAAAAATCCCGGAGCCAGCGCCCTCCGCTGGAGCCCGAGGCTTGTAAGAGGCATCCCTTCTCAGTGGGCGGAGTCTGCGGTGAGCGCCTGGAGGAGGTTGTCCTCCCGCACCTGGAGTAGCTGCGTTTTGCATCCCCAACGCTGATGCCCCACGCCTCAAGAGGCGAGCTCACCCCACCCTTTGCTCCCTGAGGCTGGTGGAGGTGGGAGAAGTGCATTGGCATGAGATGCCAGCCAGGACCACCACCAGGAAGGTGGACAGCTGGGCCGCAGGTGATGCTCCGGCGGTGTCCAGCTAAGCTGCACTTGGCCATGGCACCCTCTTGCCCAGCACGCGCAGGAGTTAGTGCTAGAAATGCCTTCTTCCACGCAGGTCGGGCTCTGAAGATGTCAGCAGTGACCCAGGTCTGTGGAGCAGCGGATCCGACCTCGGGAGGTACGGCCACGGCCACGACCCCTGGAAGCCCCTTTCTCTGCCCGCCCCTGCTCTGCCGGGGCTCTCATCCCAGCTGCTGGACTCAAGAAAAGGAGAGGGAGGTAGGCCAGAGGCTACCTCTCCATCCTCCAGACCAGCGCTCTGGGCACTGGAAAGCAGGTCAGGCTGGCGCCCAGTCTTGGAAGGAGGGAAACAGGGATGACGGGTATGGTAAGGATACCCAATGGCAAGTGCCCACGTTTTGTTTTGTTTTCCTTTCTTCTTATTTGTTAGAGAAGATTGCCAGCTGCTAGGTAGGCGGTCAGTAAGGAAGGTTGTCCTCATGCCCATTTTACTGAGGGCCAGGCTTAGTCTATTCGAGTAAAGAGCTAAAGGCAAGTTTCATTTTCTGTCCCAGATGTCAGCTGATGCTATGGTGAGCAAGCACAGAAGATGGAGAGGGCATTGTTGGCTGGGATGGACAGACAGCCTGCAGGGAAGGACTAGGGGTTCTGAGTTGATCAGGAAGGTATTTCAGGTCTTAGCAAAGGCAGCCCAGGGATGAGTGGGAGGAAAGAGGGAAAGAAAAGGAAATGGAGTGAAAGGAGGTGGGGTTACATGTGGAGCAGAGATGAAAGATGAGGCTAGAAAAGCAGCCTGATCAAAAAAGCTCTAGGGGTACCGGAGTGGCTCAGTTGGCTGAGCGTCAGACTCTTGGTTTGGGCTCCGGTCATGATCTCATGCATCAGAATTGAGCCTCTCTTGGGCTCCAACCTCAGCGAGGAGCCTGCTTGAAGACTCTCTCCCTCAGTGCTTCCCTCCCTTGTGTCGCATGGCATCTGCTCTCCCCCTAAAATAAAATACAGATCTTAAAAAAAAGAAAAGACAAAAGAAAGGTCCTAAATACCGAGCTAAAGATTTTTATTCTGTAGGTGGAGAGGTTTTTTGGTAGGGCGGGGACGGGAGGAAAACCGAATTACTAGATCAGACAGGTGCAGAAGGGGGAAAAATGTTACTGAACCTTGAGGTTAGTTAAGTGTTGAGGTCTGAGATCTGGTTGTAGGTGAAGAGAATGGAAAATAGGTACAAAGTATGTCTTTGTCATCTTGTCAGTGATGGAAGGCAAGGTGGCTTAACACACTGATACCAGCACTCCTTTCTAAAATGAGCATTATTTCATGTTAATATTCTCTTCCTGAGCTTCCTCTGGACATCTCTGCTCAGAAACAATTAGCTTCTCTGTTCAGAGATACACGGGAGGCAAATATGTTTAACGCCCCTGCTAACTTGGAGTCATTCGTGGTGGCTGCCTAGGGTACTAGGTTGTAAAGGATTCTGAAGCCTCATCCAAGCTCTGTGGGGAAGTGGGCTGATCATTAGTGATGTCTGCCATAGCCCTAAGAGAGGTTTTTGCAATTCTGAGGGAAATAGAAGTGACTTTGTGGTCAGGTTGCCTCTCCAGGTTCTGAGTAAGGAGCTGGATCCAGTTTTGGCCCAGCAGGCTTCCTTAGCCTGGAAAGGTTGTGGCAGAGAGGAAGCTCTTTCCAAGCAACTTGGGGCAAGTTTCTTGCAGCAGGCATCCCTCTCATTATGTCGATCCCCGCGACAGGCCATAGTAAGAAAACTTGGGCTCTGAATTCCATCTCTGCCTTTTATTAGCCAGGAGAACACAAACTACCCCTTTCAATCCCAATACTATTCTGTAGACATTATTTGGTAACATGTTAAACATTTACTTTATCAACCAACTTGTAATGTGCTTACCACTGCCCCACTGTGAATGCAGCTACCATATGCTTTTACCATATGCCCCTTACTTTTCCTTTGAACCAAACCTTGTCTTTTAGGCTATAACCATCAACTTCGGACTAGGTTTTTCACCTGGGCAAAATTATATTACAGCGCTTTTCATGAAGAGTCACTGAGACATTGGATGTGGAGTGTATAACATCGAATAGGAAGAGAGAGCCCTTTTATACATTGGTAGAATGAAGGAGACACACTTTGGGTGCAATTGTGCAAACACACACACACAGTCATATATTATAACGTCCCTGTTTTGCCTCGACATAAATAAGTTCATATTATACATATTATTTTGTGACTTCTTTTTCATTTAACAACATATCTTAAAGATCCTGTTAGGTCGCTGCACATAGGTCTACCTGTTTTGTTAAACTCTATAAATTTCATAGTATTGATGTATTTGTTTAGCTATTCGCTTGTTGATGTAAATATATGTTCCTTCTTTTTTTTTGCCTTTGCAAATATATTTCTGAGAATGTTCATTGCCTTCTGCACCTCTACTAATATTCCTAAAAGTGGAATTACTGAGTTAAACAATATGTATATCTAAATTTTAACAGGTACTGCCGAAGATTGAATGAATTTATACTAATACTCACAGTTTTTGAAAGTTAGGCTGGATAATTTAATGTTTCCTATTGGATATAATTCA
Source organism: Taxidea taxus jeffersonii (assembly GCA_003697995.1). Classification (NCBI taxonomy): domain Eukaryota; kingdom Metazoa; phylum Chordata; class Mammalia; order Carnivora; family Mustelidae; genus Taxidea; species Taxidea taxus. The sequence continues at coordinate 4,353 of ML110449.1, forward strand.
CCTCAGGCTCTTCTATATGCTAAGTTCTCAAATAATTGGTGTTGAAAAATCCATACATCATAAATTTCCTTGAAGTTCCTGCAAAAACAGTTTGTTCATTCTCTGTCCTGGATTGATCATTAATCTTGTAGATAATTTAGGACCTCCTCTAAGATTAAACAGATATAATTTCAAAGTGATACAAAGTTAAAATTTCAAGCTTTACTTTATAAAAGAGCAGTCCCTTGCCCTCATTCTCAAGCAGTGACCACCCTAAATTCTTTAAATGTTTTCCTTACTTCTTAATTCCTCTTACTCATTTCCTTTACCACCCATAGTTCCTCTCCTCCAATATTTATGGTTTAGTTTTAACATTTTGGGGGAGGGAGTAGATCAACATTGAACATTTACATTATTATGGCAATATAAATCCTATTCACAGTTGAGCCATGTACTATATATGTTATGAATTCGTTTATTTCCTTGTACAACTTTTGTTTCCCCCGAAGTTAATAGTTTTCTTTTCTTTTTATAAAGATTTTATTTATTTATTTGACACAGTGAGAGAGAGATCATAAGTAGGCAGAGAGGCAGGCAGAGAGAGAACGGGGGAAGCAGGCTTCCCACTGAGCAGAGAGCCCGATGTGGAGCTCGATGTGGAGCTCGATCCCAGGACCCTGAGATCATGACCTGAGCTGAAGGCAGAGGCTTAACCCACTGAGCCACCCAGGGGCCCCAATAGTTTTCTTATTCTTTGTTTAATTGGTTCTCTGTGTAGTGATCACTAATCCATTTCAAATTCTGCCTTGAGTGTGAATCTCTCAGTTAGCTCCTATGCAACATGTATTCTCTCAAATTCTTCTTTTTGGAGACATCTGTCTTGGTATTGCTGTCCTGTTCTAATGGAGACTGCCTCTCCAGGCCTGAGACACAGCTGTTTTTCTGGTATCTTTCTTCACTATTAGTCTTGAGATCATTATCCTTTTCTGAATTGGCAGCCCTGTTCCTGGATTCTGTGTCTTTCTCTTTGATGATTTACTCCCTTGTTGTTGTTTTTTTTTAAAAGATTTTATTTATTTATTTAACACAGAGAGATCAAGATCACAAGTAGGCAGAGAGGCAGGCAGAGAGAGAGGAGGAAGCAGGCTCCCCGCGGAGCAGAGAGCCCGATGCGGGGCTCGATCCCAGGACCCTGGGATCATGACCGAAGGCAGAGGCTTTAACCCACTGAACCACCCAGGCGCCCCTACTCCCTTGTTTTGATGGAACACTTCCTTCTGTAAATCCTTGAGATACGGTACATGGAGGTTTGTTTGTTAGTTTTTGAGAGTCTGGATGTCTGAAAGTGCCTCTGTTGTATTCTTACACTTACATGATTATCTACCGGAATATTTTAAAACTACAGGTTAGAAATGGTCTTTCCTCAGAATTTTGAAGACTTCGTTTTATTGTTTTCTAGCCCCCAGTATTGCTGCTAAATCCAATGTGCTTCTGATTCGTGATCCTTTATATGAGACTATTATGTCTTATTGGAAGTTTTTGGGCTCTTTTCTTTGTCCTGATATTCCTGAAATTTCACAAAAATGTGTTTGGAGTAGGTCTTTTTAGATCCATTGTGCTGGCACTTAATGGGCCTTTTCAGCCTGGAAACATATGCTTCATTGGCAAATTGTCTTGAATTAGGTCTTTGATAATTTCTTTTCCTCCTTTCCTCTAGTATTTTTTTTTTCTGGAACTCCTATTATTTGGATATCAGATTTCCTAGATTGATCTAATTTTCCTTTTTTACCTTTGTTATTTTCTATCTCTTGGTGTTTTGGATGAGCTAATATGTTACAAAGCACATAGGACAGTGCCTGGCCAACTTCATCTTCTAATATAACTACTAAAAGTTTCATTTTGGCTGTCACATTTTACATATCTAAGAGTTGTGTTTGATTTTCCAAACCTGTGCTGTTTAATACGGTAGCCGTTAGTCACATGTGGCTGTTTGGATTAAAATTAAATATAATTAAAAGTCAGTTCTTAGTTGCGTTTGCTACATTTCCAGTGCTCTGTGACCAAATGTGGCTAGTGGCTACCATATTGGACAGTCAGGCATAGAGCATTTCCATCATCACAGAAAGTACTATTGCACAGTGTTACTCTAAATATTTCTTTTCTTTTATAATAGCCTGTTATTGTTTTAAGAATGCACATCTTCTCTTTTCTCTGTAAGGATACATATTTTTTAAGGATTTTATTTATTTAAGACAGAGAGAGAGAGAGAGAGAGCACAAGCTGGGGTAGGGGTAGAGGCAGAGGCAGAAGGAGAAGCAAGCTCCTCTGTGCAGGGAGCCCAAAGCAGGGCTCGATCCCAGGACCCTGAGATCGTGACCTGAGCGGAAGGCAGATGCTTAATCAGCTGAGCCACCCAGGTGACCGTCTCTGTGAGGATATAAGTGATAAGTTATTTGACATTTCTTCTGAACTCCTAACTTTATTCTGTTATGTTGTTCATATTTAATATTAGGACATAAAAAACCTGACTGGAAGCTTTCTGTGCATGGTTGGGGCTTACTGACTGTTGAGATTCGTCACGTGGTGATCTGGTAGGAATGTTTTGTTAGAGGCTGAGTATCACTATCTCAAGTCCTTTCTTCAAAGAAGAATTTTCCAGTCTCCTAACTAGAGTGTATAAGCCTAGCTGTCAATATTTTTGACTGTTAAACATGAGAAGAGGGATGGGAGTCTCACTGAACTTATGTAGGCTTTCACTTATTCCTTTTTGCCTTTAGTTGCATGTTGCATCTTCCAATTCAGAGTTTTTCTGGTTCACTATATCCAGGGGAAAAAAACAACCCATAAAACCAAATCTCCAGTTTTCTGCTGAGGAGGCAGAGGTGTGGTCTCCTGTCTACTCAGGGTGGGGGGATGGGATTGAACTCAGAGTCCAGCTACTTCATTTGCATATTAATCTTGTTACCTGTAGCCCTGATGAACTCATTTATTAGTTCTGATGGTTTTTTGTGAGTTGGAAAGTCATTCATTTCCTACTTTTTCAAGATGAGCTGTGGCACCTCATGAAAAACAGCGTATTGGAATTTATTGAAGAAAGACATGAGGGACGCCTGGGTGGCTCAGTGGGTTAAAGCTGCTGCCTTCGGCTCAGGTCATGATCCCAGGGTCATAGGATCGAGCCCCACATCGGGCTCTCTGCTCTGCAAACAGCCTGCTTCCTCCTCTCTCTGTCTCTCTCTGTCTCTGTCTGCCTCTCTGCCTGCTTGTGATCTCTGTCTATCAAATAAATAAATAAAATCTTTAAAAAATTTAAAAAAAAAAAAGAAAGACATGAGCTCCCTTTCCCTCTCTGTAGTGTGGAGACACTATTTTTCAAACAGAGCCATAACTACTAAATTTTAGTATGAAATGCTCCATTCTTCCAGTTACTTCTAGTTACTACATTAAAGTTGCTAACCTAGCTTCTCATGGACCACAGAAACTTGGACTAGAGACAGGGAGCCCATAGCTCTGTGGTTACAGAATTGGGATTATGGTCCAAGAGCCAGTCTCCCCTTGGATCAGCTAGCCAGCTGTTTCTTGGAAGGGACAGATGTTGGATGACTCAAGGAAGTTCTCCCTACAGGATGAGAAAAAGCAGCACAGAACTCAGTGAAAATGGGACAGTAGGTTTCACAGTTGACCTTCCAAGTCTCTTAGGAGAGGATATTCACTTCTTGTTCCTATACTTTCCACTCTAGACCAGGGCATCATCAATCAATGCCTCAAAGTCAGAATCTCCTAATTCATCTTTTGTTGTTTCCCCCACAACCTCTGCTCTGTGTCATTGCCACTGTGGTCTTCCTCAAGTGCAGATCTTCTGTTGTTATTGGTAAGACTTTATTTTTTAAAAACTTTAATTTATTCGTTTGAGAGAGAGAGAGTGAGCATGAGTTGGGGGTGAGGGGCAGAGGGAGAGGAGAAGCACACTCCCCTCTGAGCAGGGAGCCCTCCATGGGACTTGACCCCAGGACTCCCTGACCATGACCTCAGCCAAAGGCAGATGCTTAACCAACTGAGCCACCCAGGTGCCCCAAGATTTTATTTTATTTATTTGTTTGTTTGTTTAAATACTTTATTTATTTGACAGAGAGAAATCACAAGTAGGCAGAGAGGCAGGAAGAGAGAGAGAGAAGCAGGCTCCCCGCTGAGCGGAGAGCATGATGCGGGACTCGATCCCAGGACCCTGTGATCATGACCTGAGCTGAAGGCAGAGGCTTAACCCACTGAGCCACCCAGGTGCCCCAAGATTTTATTTTTAAGCAATCTCTACACCCAACATGGCCTTGAACTCATAACCCTGAGATCAAAAGTCCCATGCTCTATCAACTGAACCAGCCAGACACCCATCACATGCAGATCTAATCTAAGTTACTGTGCTGCTTGAAACTCTCCAATGGTTCCTCATTGACTCTAGGATCAAATTCAATTTCCTTGGCATTGCTTACAAAGCCATTCATGACCAGACCTAGCCTTTTCTCACTGTTTCTGCCCCTTTTACTTTATGATTTAGTCTTACTAGACTTTAAAATATTTTCAGGTTATGCATAGATTGCTCCCTATGTCTACAGCATGTTTCACTATTAACTCATTCCCCCATGCTCTTCATCTAACAATATATGTAAATAAATGAGAAGAAAGAAAAGATTCATTGAGGAAAACAAAGTGTAGCCCATTTTAAAGATGTAGAAGTTGAGGCATGGAGAATCTGTGTGTCAGTGAAAGGACTTAAGTTAAACTTCATTATTCTGAGTCCCGGAGTAGTACTCTGAATATCGTGTTTAACTCTTGAATTTTGTTTCATTGTGAAACATGCTCTAGCCTCAAGTTTCTTCCTGAGTTGGGGTCCTTTCCTTTCACTGCCTGAGGCCGTTAACCACCAGGTTAGAGTCAAGACCATAACTTCTGTACTGGAAGCTTAGAGATTCTTTTAAGTCTGGACTCTGCTGGTCGGTGCATTCGGAGTAGCACTCAGACATGAAGAACTGGGTAGAGAGAATTTGGAACATAGGAAGGTTCCAAGTGGCCCCATGTTCAGAAGTCATTTATATCATTGCTGGAGGTAATAGGGTGCTAATCACTCACCACTCTTCCTTACTTGTTGAATCAACTGAAGATAGGGTTTCAAATTTAAGTGGCAGCAAGCAATTCTCAAGATTATTTTCTCTTTCCCAATTGGAACTGAAATCATCCATCCAGGTAGAGAAGGAGAGAAAAAAGTGGAGAGGAATAGGTGGTATTTTTTGTTGTTGTTGTTATTGTTTGTTTGTTTTAAAGAGAGAGAGAGAGAAAGCACATGCAAGCAGTTGGGGTAAGGGGAGAGGGAGAGAGAGAATCCAAAGCAGACTCCATGCTCAGCACAGAGCCCCATGCAAGTCTCAGTCTCATGACCCCATGATCATGATCTGAGCTGAAATCAGGAGCCAGGTGCTTAACTGACTGAGCTACTGAGGCGCCCCAAGAGGGAGAGTTGTCCCATTTTTTAAGCAGTGGTCCCTTGAATATCAGTGCTCACCACTCAGATTACTTCTCACTTTTCCCTTGAGTTGTGAGAATTAGAGGAACAATCACTTTCCCAGCATCCCATTTCCCTACGTGGGTAGAATTGTCTAGTAGGCTGAACTGCCTTTTAAGAAATGTAATTAAGTGCTTTAATTGTTAGTTTTCTTTTTGTTGTTGTTGTTCTTAAATTTAACAATATACAAGAAGGCTGAGGGTTTTCATTGTTCTTTTGACTCTGTTTTAGCTGTTTGCTTTGCTATCCCTAAGGTTGATACTTAGTAGACACTTAAACATTTGTTAATCAGTCAGCTGAGATCATGGAGTGGGTTCCTGAAGACAGTGTTTTGAGTCCCTTTGATTTCATAAGTCATCTCATGAAAAAAATCTACCTTGAAAAAAAATTTTCTGACATGCTTTATCACTCTCGCTTTTTCTATGTATTCCACTAGACATCTGCCCTCTCCTGAGCCATTTCACAGTATGTCTCAGACACCATGACATTACTTCCCCCAAACATTTCAGAATGTATCTCCTAAGGACATCCCACAACTACAATACCATTGGTATACCTAAGAAAAGAATTTTGTAACATTACCTAATATCCACTATGAAGTTACATTTCCCCCCTTGTTCCAATAATGTCTTATATTAAAAAAAAAATTCAGTGTCAAATTGGGGTTTCTGTTACGTTTGGTTATTATATCATTTTTATTTCTTTTTCTTTTAAAGATTTTATTTATTTAATTATCAGACAGAGATCACAAGTAGGCAGAGAGGCAGGCAGAGAGAGAGAGGAGGAAGCAGGCTCCCTGCTGAGCAGAGAGCCCGATGCGGGACTTGATCCCAGGACCCTGAGATCATGACCTGAAGCTGAAGGCAAAGGCTTTAACCCACTGAGCCACCCAGGCGCCCCATATATCATTTTTATTTCTTTTAACCTTGAGCCATTGTCTGATCTCATTTTCTCTCTCGTGGTACTGGCTTTTGGGAAGTCTAGGCCTGTTGCCGTAGAATGAAATGCATGGTGGATTCTTTGCCGTAGAATGAAATGCATGGTGGATTTGTCTGATTGTTTCCTCCGGTGTCATTTAACTTGTTTCTCTGTCCCCCATATTCCCTGTGGCTGGAAATGAGACATATCCGGCTAGAATACTTCCTAGGGAGTGTTTTGCTGCAATTGACTTCTCATGTGGTCTGAGGAGGAGAATGGGTCCATTCTGCAGTCATCACACATCCTCATAGGTAGCGTGTGCTATGTTAGATGAAATGGGAGAATATAAAGAAATAATGGTTAATGTAGTGCCTGGCACACGACAGAAGCTCTATAAATATTTATTGGCTGCTAAAAGATGTACAAAAGATAACTGACCTTCTAAGGCAATTAATGGTAAAAGTCAAATGAATTGCTGAGTAGAGCTCTGATTTAATTTAATTAACAAATGCTTTAATTTTGTTGAAGGAAGCTGCTTCTATATGCTCTGAGCTAGGTACTGTAGGTCCTGCTGGGTACTGGGAATACACTGATGGTCTGATCCCGACAACCCCAGTTGCTGCACTTGAGGAGTAAATGCCATAGCGTTCAGAAGTTGAAGAGTCAGTTTAGGTGCGAAGGAAGAACTTGTTTAAGGACCAACGATGTAAGCTGGAGTTAGATTATGGAAGACTTTGACTGAAAGTCAACACTTCAAACCATCAGAGAAGACATTGGTTTTCTTCTAACAGACAGAGTTCGAAAGGGGTTACTATTTGATTTTGGCCAAAGTTGCCTTATAACTTATGTGGGTCTTAGTTTTCTCATTTGTAAAATGAGAATAATAATGGCTCCTAGAGCTCATATCTGTTTAGCATTTGCCATGTGGCATACACTATCCTATCTATCTATCTATCTATGGGGGGAGAGAGAGAGAGGGAGGGAGAGAGAAGGAGATCTCTTGATCTTTGATCTTCATAGCTCTGTAAGTTGCTACCTATAATTATCTCTGTTCTCCAGATGAGCACACTGAGGGACACAGAGGTTAAATGATTTGTCCAAGATTATATGGTTAGTAAATGGTGGAATCGGAGTCAAGCTCAAGCAAACTTGAGAGATTAGGCTCTTAGCTTTTCATACACCAAATTGCCTATAGGGCTGTTGAGAGGATTAGATGAAATAACATATTCACTTGATCAGTGCTTGGCATATCGAAGAGCTCGGTAAAGTGAGCTACCATTATTACTTCACTTGAAGAGATCCTTAGTGAAATGCTTCAAAACATGGTAGATCTTTAGAAGTTTGTGAGCTGTGGAACTTGTCACAATTTGTGTTTGATTTCTGGAAGGTTAATGTGACAGCGCTGAGGACGGGGCGCAGAAGGAGAGTCTAGACACCAAGAGATGTTTGGAGACTTGACATAGCCCAGCTGAACATGGGGAGAGATCTACCATCATTACAGCAGCTTGACAGAAAAAGGGAATTTTAAGACAGCATGGAGAGTCTGGCAACGGCATTTAGGGAATACGCACAGATAACTGCCGGTTACTCTGGGAAGGAAAGAAAACCAACAGCCTCTGAACACCCATGACAGGTGTCATTACCTTTTTCTTTCTTTCTTTCTTTTTTCCCCTTTCATTGCCATTTATTGAGCACCTTCTATGGGCAGACCCTTGTCTGTAATCATTTCCCATCCACACAGCAATATAGCAAGGTAGGTGTTACCTGTACCATTTTTCTGGATGAGGCTTAAGAGACTTGCCCATGGTGGGGGTGGGAGGGAGGGAGAGAGGATGAGGAAGGAAAGGAAAGGAGAGGAGAGGAGAGGAGAGGAGGAAGGGGGGAAGAGAGGAAGGAAGGAAGGAAGGAAGGAAGGAAGGAAGGAAGGAAGGAAGGA